>JANHZT010001654.1:78779-93780 GCA_032468215.1 Stegonotus admiraltiensis | reverse complement strand
GCTGATGCAATGATTACAATGGCTTGCAGGCAGCACGCGAAACAGGGCAGACAACACCCGGCGTATAAGACGACCCCCGACTTTTGAGAAGATTTTCACGTGTTAAAAAGTCGTCTTATACGCTGGAAAATATGGTAGCTTAGTCTTGAATTTCATATGTATCAATTCAAAAACAAGCCATTTTTTATTTGTTTCAAATACATTTTTTTTTAAAAAAAATCAACCTTCTTCTAGTTTCCCAGTTGTCTCTGTCTTTCTCTGTGTCTCTATCTATATTTCCCCTCTCTCTCTCCATTTTAATAGATGCCTTTCCAGGCATTCAATCATGGACAGACATGAGGTGCAAGACATTCTTGGACTAGAACTGAAAATATGTCTTGTGGTAATGTCTTTTTACTTACAGTCTTTCCAGATTGAATGGGGAAGTGTGAACACCAGCTCTATATGCAGGAGTGGGGAACTATGGACCTTTTATGACTTGTGGGCTTTGTCGGCTCAGGAATACTAGTCCACAAGTCATAAAAGGGCCATAGTTCCTGACCTCTGCTCGATAGCTCAGGAGCTGTGTACAATCAGAATCAAGAGGTACAAAGCAATTTTCCCAAGGTTTCCAAGACTAAAAAGCAGGATACCAACTAAAAATGTGTAGAGGGGTTCATACATTGCACTGAGCTACAATGTAATGATTTTTGTGAAGTAGCAAGAATGGGTGAGGTTCATAACTTATTAAGCTATAACTGTGTGGCTCAGCTCACACAGTTTCCCAAGCCAAAAAGCAGCAAGTAATTTTGTAGCTTAAAATAATATGGCACTCTCTAATTATAGTAACTACTTAATACCATTGCACACCACACTAAGGCGGTGAAATCTTCCCCAGTTTGCCACCAGTTCGCTGCCCGCGCATGCGCGGTACGTGCCAAACACACCCTTCACGCGGAACAATGAGACTTGGGAAGATAAGTAGAACAGTGAGGAGGGGGAACAGCTGTGCCGCACAATTTAGATTCACTAGAAAGCAGGATTTCCTGCTTTCTAGTGATTTTAAATCGTGCGGTTCATCTGATCATCGGAAATACCGGGTTCAGAGGAACCGGTAGCTTTTTTTTTTTTTAGTACAAATCAGTAGCATTTCACTGCTGGTGTAAGGGAACGGGTTAGTGAAGCAGAAACCTGTGGTTATACCATGGGCTGACTGTTCTTGACTTCTTTGCACAGTATTGGCTAACCAGCTGTTTGTATGGCTTCATTCCTGTGTACCCATGAGGTTTCTGTCAAGTCCAGTGGAAAAGCTGAATTAAAGGGAAGCATCAGGAGATGAGTGATTAACGGATGGACCCAGGTGTTAAGCCTGGCAGTGAGTCAGGCATTCCAATTTTAAAAACAAAAAGAAATTGCACAAAGACTTTGACAGGCTTCCCACAGAAATCTTGCAGAAGAATAGAGACATGGCACAGTTTGTTAATTTCAAGAAATCCATTAAAATAATTTTAACTTTAGAGAATTGTGGTTATGAGTTTTATGAGTGCCTCAGTGCTGAATTCATATCAAATATAATAATGCAAAAGCCCTGTTCTTAAAGGATAAAAACTTCATAATAGAATTGGTGCCAAAGGAAACATAGCTTCATATCAAGTATTCTCAAAAAATGGCAACCAAAGCAGATTTATGTTGACTTTTTCCATTTACTTACCTAGACATTCATAGCATGCCAATCCAACTGCATTAGCCACCTTCATTCTTTATATTGCTATCAATGCTGGAGTAAGTCTCTCCAAATTCCTGGCAATTAATTGGTAGGTCACTCAAGGTGATGATAATGTTTGCACTAAATGTCATTTTTAATGAAAGAAAGGAATTCATTTTTTAAAAAGAATATTGTATAATTATTTCTATAACTTTTAAGGCATTCTTGGCATTACTGAATGGGAGCAGTCCCTTTTAATAGTTAAATGGAAGCAGTCCCTTTTGTAATAGTTTATAGGAGCAAAACTATTGTTGACAATAGTCAACAATACTTTACAAAGTGATGTTGCCTAATACTGAAATTAGGAAGAAAAAGTATCTGATGCCCATCTAATGTTATTCTTGAGTTTTTGCAAACTGAGTAAGCAGGCTGGGGATGATGGGAATTGTAGTGCAAAACTTCTGGAAAGTATCAGGCGGTCTCCTCCTGGCATTTTTGTGATCTCAGTTTCAGATGATATTGTAAATATGCCCCATTAATGATGACTGATTTCTTTTTTAAAAAATCTGGAGTTATTTCTGGAAATAATAGTCCAATATATGCAGTCTGTATATGTACACCTGATTTTAGGGGAATTATTTCCTCATATACACTACAATCTAATGCAACGTTTACAACATATACAAGCAAGGATTGCTGTTTTCTAAAATCCTTATTGTTTGAAACAAGCTGGAACTGGAGCTCCCTCTAGTGCTAAGAGGTTTAATTACAATATGATTGCAACATTTGTTTTTGTAGAAAAGAACTTCAGGTCAACAATCTCCTTTTACCAAAAGGCACCATTGTCACAGGAGGAAAAAATGTAGAAAGTCCAGGCAATTTAACTAATCAGCAAGGTGTAGATAATTTTTTTTTAAATCCCACAATTGACATTAGTCATGCAATCAGTAGAAGAAATGTTAAAAGACGACAAAAGAAAAGAAACCACATTCCTGGTATATATGAATAACATATTCAGAATTTGTTTCCACAAGTATCATCACACCTATCCAATTTTCTTCCCAGTTATAGTCCAATTAGGCACTGAAGGCAAGTGCCAGATAAATTGACCTGCTCAGCAGGGAGGAATTCAAGGAGCAATTAATCTCACTCTTATTTTATTTGTGCAATCCACTCTCTTGTTAGGATGCTTCAGAATTTTGTTTTATCTGCATTTTTAAGCGAGCTGACCTGGTTGGATTGGGGCATAATTCTCCAGAGCATTTTTCAGTGGCAAAAAAGAGATTATAACTTAACTCTTATTGGAAACCTCCTGTTCATTTCCTTGAATCTCTATCCAACATAATATATGGTGAAAAGAACTTACTACACCTATGCTATTGGCCTCAAAGGAGGAATATAGTTAATTAAAGAATGTACCTGCTTTGATAGAAAGCTTCTGTTACTGACCTTTATGCCTTCATGATAAGGAGAAAGGAAAAGAAGAAGAAAGAAGGAGGCAGGCTAAAAAGAAGGAAGCTAGAGGAAGCAACCTAAAACGGAGAATCTAAAAATATCAGACTTTTACTGGGGGCGGGAGAGGGGAGGAATGAAAACAGGGTAACTTGCTTCCTTCCTCTGCTCCTAATTGCCCTAGTGATCAATAGAATAAAAGAGGCAGAGAATTGATGCTTCTGAACATTGACATCCACAGCTAATTATCTGATACCTGCATGTCTGACACTGTTTCTCATGCACTCCAGGTTCTCCATCAGGATCAAGGAAGACAATTCCCCAAGCCTTATTTGGCACAGGTGAGCCAGGCAAAATATAATTAGTACCCAAGATGCTCAGATGGGTTGATACTTTGATGAAGCTAATCAGTTACAGGGTTATCCTGAGATATGTTAGTATATTAGATTTCCTAACACATGACATGTTCCTATTTACTGGACCATTAACTTTTGCAAGGAAGGAAGGAAGAATAAATTGATGTAATATATAAAAGGGAAAGAGCAGCTCAAAGAGTTCTTTTCTTTGCAGCATCTTAGAATCTTAAATATGGTTTGATAGTCTCAAGATTTCATAGTTCTCTATGTTTTGATACATTGTATAATTCAAGATTCATACATGAAGCAGTTATTTTGTCACAGGTGCCCTTGTTATCAAATTATAGATAATTCTCAATTTACAACTATTCATTTAATGATCAAAGTTTCAACAGCAATGCAAAATGTGACTTACAACTAGTCCTTGCACTTACAACCGATGCAGCACTTCCATGGTCAAAATTTGTTTGCTTGGCATCCTGCATGTAGTTACAATGTTTGCAACATCTTAGAGTCATGTGATCACTATTTATGACCTCCTAAACTGGCTTCTAGCAAGCCAAGTCAACAGGGAAATCAGTATTCACTTAAAGAATGCTTAATTCACTTAACAGCTACAGTGGTTTGCTTAACAACTATGGCAAAAAGTTATAAAATTGGGTGCAACTCATCTAACAACTATCTTGCTTAACAATGGACCTATACAGTCTTCCTAACTAAGCCCTGCTAAGTAAAACACCAAAATCCCTTCCCTTTATATTACTTTCTATTTCATTCTGAATAATAGGTCAGAAATGGGAATAAAATAATTTAAATTTGGTTTTAATAATATACATGTAGGGGTGCAAAAAGACAGTTGTTAGATAAACGTATTTACTCTTACCAAATAACACAACTGTGCCAAAAGACGTCCATTTAGATTAGCAGTGTCCAAGAGGAAGCAAGATGGAGAGATTAAGAAAAGAAATCTTGTGTGCAGCATCACAGTATAAGCTCTGCTTCTTTTCTATATGTGTCATACGTTCTAACCATGTTATAAAGCGCTAAAACCTGTACTGCAATGTTGTTTTCATCATTTGGACAAAAGCCACAAGAACCTGCAGTGCAATCGATTTACTTACAATCCTACCCTCCAACCCTCCAGGTAAAAGAAGGAAAATTGAAGCTTATAAAGCAGAGAGGGAGTACAGCTGCAGCAAGCGAACTAAACTAGGTTATCTTCAGTTACAAGTTGCAGACTGCAGTCCAGTTCTTTCCCTTTAGACAGAAAGAAAGCATCAGAATTCGTCTTGGACTGTGTGGCTTCTGAGTTGTTCATAGACTTATCCAAGAGAAAACCTATTGTGTTTAATGGGGGAATCACAGATCTTCAAGAGTCATTTAGAATATAAAGGTTACTCCCCTGCTCAATGCCAAAATCTTTATCAAAATATCCCCAAACAGTAACTGTCCAGGCTGTAACACATACAGTATAAGTGAACTCGCTATCTGAATTGGTTCTACCATCAAATAGCTGTTATTGTTAACTAGAAGTTTCTATATATTTCTAAATGTTCTAATTTTCCATAACTTATTTCGTATCCTCAATTTTGCAAAAGACAAATTTCAACCAGCATAATCCCAATGATTTTCAGCATCATCAATCAACACAAATGGAGGCCTTAAAAAAAGCAGTGACATCAATTGTTGCTTTTCTTCTTCAACCAGCTAACAGTAGCTGCAATTAGGCATAAAATACTACATTTCACCCTTAACAAATAATTCTTTTATTTCCTGACGGCATAAAGATTTTCAAGCAATAGTCTGAGTGACCTAGAGAAAAATATTAAGACTCATTAACTAGATTCATTATGAGTCACAAAGTAACTGTCTTCTTCAAAATATTAACCTGGCAGCTATTTCTGTTCTTTGGCATTAACCTTTATTACTGTAGTATCCAGTCTTGATTGATCAAGTTGAAAAAACTATGGGAGGTTATACCCAGGGCATTGCAATAAATCTCTCTTGAAGAACTCCAAGTACAATGTCCCTCCTGGGAAGTGAACACATTTCATCTTGAATAGAGAAAGGACTATATTGGAGGTACAGGTAGTGCCGGTAGCTCTGAAGATTGGTGTCTGCAAAGTCTAAGAATTTAGCTACGTACGGTATGTATTTGTGTCCCAAGGTTTAAATCCTGAGTTTAATCTTTCAGCATAACAGCTTTTTTTTGTTAGGCTGTTAATGTTACAGGTTCTGTCTTGTATGTAGATCAGTCCCTTCATTTGCAGAAAAAGTTGAATATATTGTTTGGCTTTATTTTTTAATACAAATGTACCAATATTTACCTTTTTTAAATAAGTGGTACTGAAAGAATGGGAGATATTTTGTTTAAATGTAAGATGTTGTGTGGTTAAACTCATCAGAGACTGAATTTGAATCCTTGAGTATTAATCCATGTATTTTGAGTATTAATCCATGTATTCTTCTTACACATTTATCTTCAACAGATCCATGCCATATAAGATAAAATCTGATGAAGGGATCTTTTTTAACACTATTTTTACTAAGTATTTTAATAATAAAAACTAATGAAGACTAAACTTAAGAAAGAATAGAAATATAGGAAGAGAGAGAGAGAGAGAAAAGAAAGAGAAAAGAAAGATATAAAATTACTTCCATACTTCATCACAACCAGTACAAACAATTTAATAAGTCTTCATGCGGATATCTCTTCACCCTATATCCCACCACTTATCCATAAGCAAATCTATAAAATTCCAAGTTTTCAGTCCTGGTATCAGCAAAAATCCCATAAATGGTTCCCACAACATTGCATAAAAAGGTTTTATTTTAACCTCGATAAAATAAAAATTATATCCTTTCCTTTTACTTCTAAAAATCTATGGGCACCTTCTCACTAGATTGTCAGTTTGTTTCAATTCTGATAAATTTTTCTTTTCTTCTACTTTCACTGCTGTCTGATATGTAATAATGGGTGTCACATTAAGTCAAATAATTTTATAAGCACATGGCATAAAATGATCATAGCTAATTTACAAGGATAACCTGTCAATAATGAAATAATGCATGTTTGAAGTGCAAGGTCTATTTTGGTCTAGACCACAGTAGCATGCATAGATTAAGGATCTTAATTTAGATCATCTATGTCAGTCATTCACATGCTGTTTACTTCTTAACTAAGTTGGCAATTTTTATTTTTTCCCACATAAATATGACATTTCATAAATATAAATGTGATTCAGAGGCTATACAAGTGTTGGTCCAAATCCAGTGGCATTGATTCTTATTTAATAACCACAAGTACTCAGTAGAGTATTTATGGAAAGTTAAGGCTTCACTTTCTCCTTAATTACTCAGTAGAGTATTTATGGAAAGTTAAGGCTTCACTTTTTCCTTTCTTTGGCTATCAGTTTGCCTCTTCTTTGAGTAAGAGATAACTACTAATCTGAGTTCACTCTTGTATGTCTTTCTTCTCAGGTTCACATAAAAAGAATCTTTGACTTTTCTCCTGATAGGATGTAGTTAGTTACATGCTAGGCTTTGCCCGTCCCTATAAGGCATTCTCTGTAAATAAATCTCCTTTATATTATAAAATATGTTTAATCATGCCACAGGGCAGATTCCTACTCTCTGGAATGCTGCCTTTCTTTCATATTCAACTTCTAACAAAAGGATTTTAAACACAGTCAAGAAAATCCATAACAAATGTAAGATGTGTGCTAAAATATTGAATTGCAAACAAAAGTACTTCGTTTCGATGGAAGAATCAAGACAGACAACATTTTATAACTATTGATAAATCTATATACATCTTAGAAAGCCACAATACAGACAAAGGTAGTTCCAGATTGGCAAAAGAGTGACCTAAGTCTATATGCTATATACCGGTGATGGCGAACCTATGGCACGCATGCCACAGGTGGCACATATAGCCATCTCAGTAGGCATACCAGCTCAGCTCTGGTGTGCATGCGCCCGCCGGCCAGCTGATTTTCGGCCTTCTGGGCCCACCAGAAGTAGGGAAACAGGCTGTTTCCTGCCTCTGGAGGGCCTGGGGGGTCCTTTCTCACCCCTTCGGAGGTCCTCTGGAGGCCTGAAACGGCCTATTTCCTAACTCCCGGTTAGACAGGAAGTGACTTTTTTGCTGTCCCCAGGCCCCAGAGTCTCCTAGAAGCCTCCAGAGGGCCTCCAAGGGAGTGGGGAAGGCTGTTTTTGCCCTCCCCAGATGCATAGTGTTAGCTCGGAACAACGAAGGAGCCACGGCTTGCGTTAACAAGTTTATTCTCTTAACTTCTGAACACACAACAACAGATAGAACAGGAACGCGGGGCCTCCTTGACAGCTGCTTAAATACCGGTCTGTCAGTCGGCCGGAACCAATCAACTTAACACAATCTTCCCGCGCACAAGCTTGCTCGCGTCTAAGCCAATCAAAGGCGGGGTAGCAACAGGCAGTGGCTTCCATAATAACGCTAGGACTTAACACATAGAGAGGATCTGGAGCCAGGTGAGAAAGAAAACGGGCCTACCGGGCCATCACGTGCCAGGAGCAGAGGGGAGGTAGGATTGCGCATGCATGTGCAGGGTGGGGCGCATAGAATTATGGGTATGGGCAGGTGTGCATACGAACCTTCCCCTCCCTCTCCTGACACGTGATGGCAAAAATGTTAGCCATCACTGCTGTATACTCTTCCTTCATTTATATATATGCTAAATATATATTAAGGAAATATGGATTGGAAGATGAGTGTAGAGGAAGAATTGGAGGCAGAAACAATAACCTGTGCTATTCTAAAGGCACTACTCTCAAAACTGAAAATGCAAAGGATCTGCAAGCTCTAGTAATACAATTGTCCATGTAGCCACAACCTCAACCTACAGTATATTCCATAGAAAACCCATGAAATGGAAGTACCTAATCCATTCATATATAAGGCATTTTTGCTGTTTTGAAAGGGTTCAAATGTTAACTTTCATTAGACTAGTTAAATAATGCACAAATCCCATTAGGAAAAAAGATTCCCAGTCTTACTATTCTAAAAAATTCATGCAAGATGTACTTTTCTGGCCAACAGGGACAAATAATTTCAGGAGAAATTATTTTATTCAAAATTCTCAGCAAACAACCATAGGAATGAGGAATTAAGGGAATAATCATCTTCAGAGCCATTTACACAGATTTACAATACAATTGTTGAATGTGAGAGAGAGCATTCAACAAAATACTCCAGACACATAATAAACATAATAAATTTACCACTTTCATATTTAGAGTATATAACGCCTGACACATCTTCTGCCCTTCAGTGGACAGCTGGCATAATAAAACTGTATCTAGATCCCAACCATGGGAAAACATGGTTTGAAATATTTTCTTTCATTGGAGATTTTCTTACACCTTAAAGAGAACTCCAAAGCCAGCATATTTTATTGGGAATTACTCCACAAATAAAAGAAAATGTTTTTTAAAAAAATGCTGTTCAGCATAGCATGAAGCTAATAGACAAATAAATAAATACATAAAAAGAGGCAAGGAAGGAAGAAATACAACAGTCTGATTACGAGTTATCTTCACAAATGGATCTACCACTGATGATTATCTACTCAGCAATAACTGTTTTCCATTACAGGAAACAACCCTCACCCCTCATATCCTAGCTAAAAACTTACTTTTCGTAGTACTAGGAGATTAGATCATTGCCATGTTCCTTTTTTCTTCTTTTTTATGCAATACATGAAAATAATATTTTCTCTTAAAGGAACAGGAAAAACAATAACAAAATGTACCATGGAGACTCTGTTAAGTCTGTCATAAGACTAGTAAATAATTATGTGCGTTTATGCACATTAAGACCTTTTCTTCTCATCAAAGTTCTCAGTACTGCACTGGTAAGACATCTCACGTGAAAACTTTAAGACTAAAATAAAGAATATAATGTTATAAAATGAAAAACATACCTCTGTATCTGACTACTTTAGTTTTGAAGATAGAGGTTTCCTAACTTTGAAAAGATCCTGATACTTATCCATGCTAATGTATGCTAATTTCATTATCCATGAAATGTAGCTATAAATGTAGTAGAATATTTTTAAGGTTAAATGTTTTTTTTAATTTCTTAAAGCAAAATATTGTAATTGTATATACAAAAAGATAAAGAATAAAACATTATCTGAAGCATAATTATAATATAGACAAAAATATACTGTGGATTATATCCCCAAATTTATTGCCTTTTTTGTATAAACTTGGCATCATTTGATTCTGACAGCAGATGCCTTCTATGGACACAACAGACTTACACTGCAGATACTAGAGTATGAAAATGTGTGCAACATATTCGTTCCAGGCCTATTAACTTGAACTTATAAATTTATGGATTGTATCCTCTACGGTTTTGGTGCAGGAATAATGATAATGCATCATTGGTGTGATATAAGCTTCGGTTTTCACATTATTCTTTAATATTGCTGGGTAATAAAATGTTTCAAAAAAATTCCTTTGATCTATTTTCACAATATTGCATCATTAACTGCAACTCTACAAATGTAGCCAAGCTTATTTAATAGGAATTTATTCACTGGTAACCCTATACGTGATTGCACCTCCAGTATTATCTCAGTGTTACTTAAGTGCATCCCAATGGTATCTCAGCTATTTGGACATGAACCACAAACACAGAATTAATGATGTAACAAGCTATCCTTTGCTAACACAGTTATATCAGTATCTTTTTCGAAAATCATAATAGGATTAGTATATAGCAACCAAATATGCTTATGTTCCAACATGCAAAAACAGAAACGCATAGATGCATATAAAAGCCATACTTAAAGTAATCAAATCAGTATGTGTAGTGGTTATTGTGACTTATGAAACACCTTATATAAGAAAAAACATTTTTAAATACCATAGTAAAATTTAAATATAATCAATCCAACCTGAGAAGAGTTGTTGAATATTTAATATTTTTAACTTATTACTGCAATTCATATATCTATCTCATGGCTTTTATTACCATACCGCTACAGATGCATGGGACATGATATCCCTACTGTAAGCTTGATCAAGGCACAGAACGTATACATTCTTCTTTGACAAATTTTTTAGGTGTATGCATTGTGGAATGGACAAATCCATTTCTTTCTTTTCTAGCTTCATCATCCTACTGTTAAGAACATATGTTTTTCTTCCACTTTGTAAACTAGTCACTTAGGATAATTAAGTCCCCTTATAAGGACAATGGAAAATGGAGCTCCTTATAATGAAGGCTTAAGTATTTTCTTCTTCCCTGTGCTGATAAAGTTTAATACTGGTATGAACTGAGTGTTCCAGATTACCACTCTAGTTGTGTGAAGTCCCTAATTGTGTGATACTTCTCTGTCCTTTAGAGAGAAAAGAATCATATAAGCAGAGCATCAGCACAACTAAACAGATTGAAAGTGCAAATAGTTTAGAGTTAGGACTCCAGAACAAATTATGAGTGCTCCCTTTCCCATCATAAATATGAATAGTGACCAAGATGTGTTCATGCTTGAGTCTAAACTAGGATTGGAAATCTTGGCTTTCTAGAATTTGTGCATTTAATTCTATCATCTGCAGCTAACATTGATATTGATCAAGCATGGAAGCAGGGTAGTCCTTCAAAATCTTTTTTTTTTTGCATGCTCCCATTCAATTTTCTAAACAATATAAAACAGAAGGAGTTTATCCTACTTTAGCCTCTTTTGTTCTTTTCCCGCCTTTTTTGACAAAAAAGGGCAGTTTATTTAATCCACAATAAGTGTTTTCAATGTCAGATACAGAATATCCCAATGCTATCAACTCTACTTGTCCGTTCCAGCTGTCCTTTCAATCCTGAATTTATTTCCAGGAATCATGTAGTTCTCAAACCTAAGCTATTCAAAGAAAACAATACATAACAAATATTTGTCTTACTTCAAAAATCATTGCTTTGTTAAACATTTGATAATAAATCTTTATTTCTTAGATTAAAAAGTGGAATGCTATGTGAAAGTGCAAACACAGTTATTGGCTACAGAGCTGTCAGATGGAAGTTCTGTTGGAAAGACTTATTTCTTTCTTTGTGTTAAAATGTCTGCTTCCCATTTTAATGAAGCTGCTGCTCAAATGAAGCCTATCTAGGGATTTTGGACAGAGACACTTTTCTGATAGAATACACAATGAGCTTAGCCTACTAAGAGTTATCATCCCTCACAGAAGAGATTTTAGATTACATATTTCCTTTTGCAGGAAATGGCAGTCAAGAAATGACTTTATATATGAAAGGTCAGTGACAATTCCAAGAGAGAGCTGCAGGCTATACGATTTGACTCTTGCATACAGGAGATGAAAAATTAATTATATTTAATCAACAATCATGCCAAATGTACAAATGGGTTCAAACAATAAGGAACTCAGTAATTGAAGGGGACCAAAACCATTTATTGTGGCAACAGGAAATTAAAAACCAAAGTGACACAGAAATTTAAAATGTTAAAATCCATCTTTGTATAGGTTGGTTAATGTTTCTCCACAGCACGGTATTTATCAAACAATCAGACCAGTATTTTACAAGAAGAAAATGGAAGAAATCTTTTCTGATCAAGAAAATGAACATAAGCAAAACACCTCTGAATAAAATTAATGGATAACTCTTTTTTCATTTTTTGTTGTTAATGTTAGTGTATCAAGAACCCAACAGATGTTTTTCTTGATAACAGTTCACATCTCTTCCCAATATGTCTGTGACATCCAGTTGATAAATGATATGATGTCACTATATTCAAATGACTCTCCATTCCTTTTGTCTCAAGTGGGGAATAGCTGTGTATGATTTCATTATATCACACATCTGCTTTAAATAAACATTTAAAATCTGGGAAAAATAAGCTGTAATATGTGTACCATATTCATTGTAATGATAACCATACTTTATTTCGTTGGATATTATTTAAGTAAAACTAAGTTATATGGTATACCATATCGTATGTTACAAATATATAAAGTGCTCAGTCTAAAATATTTCTGGTTGACTTACAATACCAATATAAAAATGTCCTAGGAGCAGAAGTCCCCTTAAAGCTCTAGATAAAAAGTAGAACGTAACACATCCGCCCACACCCCACTGTACAAAGAAGGGCACATGCTTCAAATTCCAGTTTGCTTGCCTACATTTCTATAGAAAGTGTATAATTTTCTGTCAATATTAAGAGAACTCACAATACACCTCACTAAAGATCTAACATCTAGGGTGACCTTGCAGGGTTTTGTAATAACTTAGGCCGAAACTGTTCAGCTTTTTATATCAAAATCAGAATCTTAAAATAATCTTAAAAAATCAACTAGGACCTATTCTACTTGTTTAAACACAGGAACGATGTCTAAAATTAGCATGTCTTGATCAGCCCCATTTTCTAGACTGTCTTCACAACCACCTCACAAAGAGTTCATTGTAATAATCCAACCTTGAGATTACTAATGCCAGCTTTTTATCTTCAAAATTGGTACAACTGTTTTAATCAAAGCTAATAAAACCATTATAAGAACTTTCAGACCTTTTTGTTAAAGAGGATTTCCACAAAACAGACTTATCATTTAAATCCTGATAATCTCTGAGGGGGCTTAGTGGTTCAGTGATTAAAGATGCTGAGCTTGTCAGCTGGAAAGGTTCAAGATCTGAGCGCCATGCAATGCGGTGAGCTCCTATTCCTTGCCCAGCTTCTGCTCACTTAGCAGTTCAAAAGCATGCAAATGTGAGTATATAAATAGGGACCACTTCGGTGGGTGCATTCTGTGCACCTCAGTGTATAATCATGGTGGCCACTGGACCACAGAAATGTCTTTGGACAATGCTGGCTCCCTCAGGTAAGAAGTGGAAATGAGTACTGCCTCCTAGAGTCCAAAATGACTTGATAGGGGAAGTTTTTACCTTTATAAAGTCCCTGTAATTAGCAACAATTCCATATTGCCCAAATTCTTCTTCATTTCCACCCAGTTGCTGCTATGGAGCCTTCAAATTACAAAACAAATCTGCAGAAAGTAATTGGTCTTTGTTATGGTCCAGCTTTTCCCTGAGAAGGAAACTTGCTATGATACCCCAATCTTGACTAAATATTAATCTAGTCAGGAAACCAATTTGGGGTTTCAACAGATTAGAAATTCTAACAAGGACAGCAATCCAATTTATTTTATTTGTCAAGAACGTATTTGGTAATAAGTATAAGCATAGATTGGATATATAAAATAGATACAATAGAGGAAACATTAGGACAAGGATGGTAGGCAGGCTGCTGCTCTTATGCACGCCCCTTGCAGACCTGTTAGGAATGGGGTGAGGTCAACGGTAGACAGTCTTAGGTTAAAATTTTGGGGGTTTGGGGATGAAACCACAGAGTCAGGTAGTGCATTCCAGGCATTGACCACTATGTTGCTGAAGTCGTATTTTCTGCAATCGAATTTGGAGCGGTTTACCTTGAGTTTGTATCTATTGTGGGTTCTTGTATTGTTGCAGTTGAAACTGAAGTAATGATTGACAGGTAGGACATTGTAGCAGATAATTTTATGTACTACGCTTAGGTCAGACCAAAGGCTGCATAGTTCTAAATTGTCTAAGCCCAAAATTACAAGCCTGGTGGCATAAGGTATTCTGTTGTAAGCAGAGGAGTGGAGCAGAGGAGTTACTATGTAGGACAAATGGGCTGAAGACTAGCCGAATACATCCCTGAACAACAGCTAGCAACCTGAAGACATGATGACAACACATTAATTTCATAACACATGGACAGAGTTAACCATAGCTTCAGTTGAGAAACTGACCATTCTAGGCCAAGTCAAGTCCAAAAATACTAGAGAATTCCTGGAAGTCTGGAATGTTTATGTGTATATGCCATCAACAGGCACATAAACCATGTTTGCATACCATTCAAAAGAGATAATCAAAGAGCCAAAAAGGGAACAAAAAGAGCAAAACACCTCTCCACCAGCAATCAACAGCTAGGTGAGTAGCGATTAACACCAAGATTAATATCAGATTAACAATCAAGAAGTTAAACAATACCCCAATCAAGAAACTGCTGAACAGATGGGAGATTATCAATGAGAGATCCTACCGAGAATTAAGGAGAAATTTCTTGACAGTGAAAACAAGTAATCAGTGGGACGGCTTTCCTCTAGAAGTTGTAAAAGTTCCATTATTGGAAGTTCTTAAGAAGAGATTAGATAGCCACATTTTTGGGATAGTATAGGGCAGGGGTCAGAAACCTGCGGCTCTGGAGCCACATGTGGCTCTTTCACACCTCTGCTGTGGCTCCATGTCACTCAAAATATGTGTCACACCCACCAATGTGCAACACCTGCCGGTACGCAATTTACTGAGCTTTTCAATCCCCGGTAGGCCAACCATGGATAAGTCCAAGAAAAGAAAAGTTTCAGAAGAAAAACAGAATGTTTAATTCAACTACACATGCTAGTTTTGTGGCTGCTCAAGAAATAGTCAGGCACGGGAAGG
>JANHZT010001654.1:0-12754 GCA_032468215.1 Stegonotus admiraltiensis | reverse complement strand
TAAGTAAAATAGCGTGGGGGGGATGATCACCTTTTAAAAGCATTTTTTACTACCAGTTCAGGCGAATAGATAGTAAAGTATCTTACTTGTATGATATTGTGGAAAAATTTTACCAAAGCCTAAAAATGTCAACCATGGCAACTGTAGCCAAAACAGGAGAAAAACCTACTATAAATCCCCCACCAGTACTTGCCTCACTGTTAAATCAAAGGTCAATAGAAAACAAGCTGGGGAAAGAAAAAGATAAAACAGAGCTGACAGTAAATAGCATGCAAAGCATGCTGCAGATTATACAGGAAATGTTAATGAAATCACAAGAGAAAATGGCCGATAATCATGAAGACGCAAAAGAACATCACAAAGAAATTAAGAATGAGATAGGAAAAGTAAAGGAAGATATTAAGAACATGAATGACAAGATAGAAACCATACAGCAAGCAATTCTGGAAAACAAGCAAAACATCAAAAAAGTGGAAACTAAAATATACCAAATAGATCTAAAAGTAGAAATGGTGGAACAGAAATCACTACAATTGAACAAGGAGCTGTCATATTCAATTGCATTCCTGGAAATGGAGAAAGCTTCGTATTTTCTACATTTCCAAAATGTTGCAGAAGAAAAAGAGGAAGATTTGGGTAAAAAAAAAAGCTGAAATTTTGGCAGAATTAATACAAAGAAACAAGATGGAAATAAGGGAACAGATAGATGAAATTTACCATGTACATACCAATTATATAAGAAGGCATCAATTGGCAAGAGAAGTACATATAAGATTTTTAAAAAAAGCAGAGATGAAATTTACAAGAAATCAAGGGAAGAGACAATAACGTATGAAGGTAAAGAAATTATAATTTTGAAACAAATCCCATGAAGAATTCAAAACCAAAGACAGCAATATCAATTTCTTACAACCCAACTTACCAAATATAAAGTGATGTTTAGATGGATAATGCCAGAGGGTATTCTTATTACATGGAAAGACAGAAAATACAAGGAAGACACGGTAGAGAAGGCACAAGAATTTTACAGAAGTCATCTTTCACAGGAAGAAGAGCAAGAAAGTAAAGAAGAATCAGAAACTAAAAGCCAAGATCAAATAGAAGAAACAGAAAGCGAAAGAGAAATAAGGAAAATACAGGAAAGAGAAGAAAAAGAAGGAGTGAGAGGGAGAGTAAAAAGAGAGACAAGAAACACCAAGAAACAACAGCAGTAAGAAATGGAAGAGACACTAAACCTCTTCTCTGTGAACATAAATGGTTTGAACTCACCAAAAAAAAAGAACTCAAATTTTTACAAAACTAAAAAAACTCGAAACAGACATGATATGCCTTCAAGCGGTACATATTAAAAAAGGATACCGGAAATTATTAGAAAATGCAAAGCTAGGAATACTATATACATCATTAACACAAAAGAAAAAAAGAGGAATTGCTATATATGTAGAAGAGAAAATAAAATCAAAACTTATTTACTCAGATGAAGAAGGTAGATTGTTGATGGCAGAATTAGAGATAGGGCAAAAACAAGTCTTATTTGCCCTGAACAAAAATCAATATGAGTACTTTAATAAATTGCATAATAACATTATAGAACAAGGTTAGGATAATATATGTTTAGTAGGAAACTATAATGCTATAGTGGACAGCAAAAAAGATTATATGAGTAGTACGAATAAAAAAAGAGATATTACCCAAAGAATTCTTTAACATGATAACAGAATTAAAAATGCGAGACGCATGGAGAGAAGTACACAACGAAGAAAGATAATATACATTTTATTCGCACCCACATCAATCCTGGTCCAGGATTGATATGGCCTGGATGACAGCAGAAATACCAATAGGACTGGAAGAAGTACAAATAGGAATCAATGAATGGGCAGACCATAACCCAATAATTATAAAATGGAAAGGACAGAAAAAATATAAAAGATGGACACTGAACCAAAATATGTGTAAAGACAAAGAATATAAACAGATGTTGGAAAATGAATTGAAGATATTCTTTAGTGTAAATAAAAAAGACACATTACTTCAAAATCTCTGGGACACATTAAAGGTATATATCAGAGGATTAACAATAGCCTATAATGCAAGGAAGAAGAAGGAAAAGAAATGCCAACAAGAAAAATTTCACGAAGAACTTAAAAAACTAGAAAGAAAACTGCAGGAAGACCCCCAAAATAAAAAAATAAAAGAGGAATGGAGTATAGTTAAACATAAAATAAATTTAAAAACCCAAAAAGAAATAGAACAGAAAATAAAGATGTCAAAACAAAATTATTTTGAACATGCAAATAAAGTGGGTAGATGGTTGGCCTATAGATTAAAAAAGGACAAAGATAAACAAATGATATATCAATTGAAACATGACAAAGAAATAATTCAACACAAAAGAGAGGACAAAAAGGAAATTATACAAATGTTTTTTTCAAAATTATCCAAGAAGAGATATCAGAAGTAAAGGTCAAAGATTATTTAGAAGGAACAAATATATGTAAAATAGTGGAGGAACAAGAAATATTAAATAAACCGATAACGGAAGCAGAATTTCTTATGGCAATGAAAAAACAAAAAAATAACGAAACACCTGGCCCAGATGGATTTCCAGTGGAGCTATATAAAAATATTCATGAATTGTTAGGAGGGTTAATGTTGGAAACACTAAATGAAGCGCTGGACCAAGCAAATATACCAAAATCCTGGACAGAAGCAATAGTCTTATAAGTAAAGAAGATTCAGATCACCAACTAATACAGAACTATAGACCAATTTCTCTTTTAAACTCTGATTACAAAATATTTATGTCCATTATAGCCGAAAGAACAAAAAGAATTCTGAACAAACATATACATCCAGACCAAAATGGATTTTTGCCAGGCCAACAAATCAAAAACAATACGAGAATAATTATAAACACTTTGTTAGAGTATTACAAAGTACACCCGCAAAAACAACCTTCACTGGTTTTCCTTGATGCCCAAAAGGCATTTGATAATCAGAATTGAAAATTTATGTCAAAACAATTGAAACTCATGGAATTTGGGACTAAATTCAAAAATATGATTGGGAAAATATACACAAAACAAATTATAAATGAAGATATGACCGAAAAATGAATATTTCTCAATATGTCCATATGTCACCACCGCTGCATTGGTTGGCAATGAAGATACTAGTTATTACCTGTAAAGCCCATCATGGCATAGGATCTAGATATCCCGAGACCACTTAACTTATTTATCAAAAATTATTTTTGCCCACATGATGTATTCTACCAGAACGATTATGTCCCTGGTCCTGTCTATTAAATGTTGTCATATGTAGGACCAAGGAAGTATGCCTTCTCTTATTGTGTTGCCTACTCCCTGGAAAAGTATCTCCCCAGAGATATGGAAGGTGTCCTCGTCCTCTCTTTCCAAAAAGCCCTTGAGATGTTTTACCTCAGATCTGCACCTAATTATTTGCGGACCCTGGTGTGTTTTTTTTTATGATGATGGTGATAGTTTGGTTCTTAGAGTTATTGTTGTTTGTTATTTGTTCATAATCCAATGAAATCCATAGCTCAGTAAAGAGGAATCTGTGGAAAAAGACACTGAAATTAGTCTTGGAGATTATATTTTAGTAGATTGATTTTATTTTTGCAATGAAAAGTCCATCAGATCATTTCAGATATTGATCTGATTTTGGATGGGACTTCCTCTGTAAATTTATAATATATAATTTAAAAAATATAATTCTCAAACAATCTGGTCTGATAATGCTGTTAATCAGTTTTGTAAAAGGAAACCCATGACAATGTTCACAGAGCACACTACTTTATTTTGTGCTTTGTTTGCATATTGTGGGAACCTAACTATCATAGTCTATAAGATTAGTTAGAACTGAAGAAGCTTCTTGGATGAAAAGCAAAATGTCTTCAAGCAAAAAACGGTGCCTTTTGAAAAAGCACCGTTGAGACGACCATGACCTGAATGGCAGAGAATCTCCATAAATATTAGTTGTGATTTATTCAATAAGACTTAAAGTAGCTTATGCTTAACAATCTGTATCATCATGCTTCCTATCTCCTAGTTCTCATACTTTCCCAAATGTTGGCTAATGCACTTCACTGGCATTTAAAGTTGGCAAAACTGAATTATTTTTAACACTTTTTGTGGACTTAAGATGAAAACAAAGCTAAGTATTACACCAGAGCATATGTTATCATTTTGCTTTCATAGTTATTGAACCATTCATGGGACGAATGAGATTGTCCCTCATTATTTACATTTCCAGAATAATTTAGTCTAGGTAGAAACTAACAACTATATCGAAACAAAACAATTTAAATAACTTAACAATAAAACAGCAGAATGTACACATTCACACTTTATTATATTAAAAAGTTAATTTATAGCCTGAATAATAAAATGACTACATGGGGGGGGGAAAAACCCCACAGCTGTTTCTGAAAGTACTAAATGTCATACGCATTATTAATTTATATATGTGTGCTATTTTCTTTCTTCAGTATATGACATTCAGAAATATTTTACAATACAAATCAAAACAACTATAATCCAATCAATTAAAATATAAGCAAGGGGGTTGAAAATAAAACACAACACAATAAAATGAAATCATTAAAAACTGAGCACCAGATTTAATGATAGATTTTTGCTGATATCCCCAGATATTTTCTGTAATTCCTGGTAAGCCCCAGACAAAATGACAAATGCTTATAGTCTATGGAAACTGTTCCTCATGAGTGCCAAAGGCTTTCGCTAATCTACTTTATCCCCTTTCAAAGAAAATAGATCAAGTAGATTTTAGAAATATGCGGCTTCAAATGAAAGGTTTTAATGAAGAGACAATAATGCAATGAAATGTTTTCATTTCATTTAAGATGTTTTATCATTCAATGTACAGTCGATTGTTTCAAGGTCCAGTTCTGTGATATGCCAGGGCAAATTTTGGATTTTTTTATTTTAAAAAACTGATCTTAGCTCATGTTTTTCCAAAAACATTGGGACATGAAAATTCCAAAGGTTTGGGATATTACTCTGTAGGAAAAATGTGAGGAATTGTTCCCTCCATGCTATAACAACCTATGTATGTAATTGTGTATGTATATTTTCAGTTTTTGTACCCTAGCCTACTTTATTTTCATTATTCATCATTATTTCATTATTATCTTGAATTCAATTCAGAACTGTTCTGGCATTCTATACAGGGTACAAAATATAAAATATATTGTGCTAATATTGTAAAGGAATTACATGAACTGTTCAAAGTTCTTTGCATTCTCTGAATTCTCAGAAATGGCTCTGCTGGATTGGAAATCCGGAGGAAGGTTAGAAAGCAACGAAAAGCCATCTTTATCTTGTTGCTGCTCTCTAGTGGCTAACTCGATTTTTGCAATCCAGATTTGCTAACTGGTTTTGGAAAGCAGTTTTTGCAACACTAATTTTTACAAACAGAAAATAACAGTGCATCCATTCAAAGTATGCTATGACCATCATCATGGTTGGTTATAACAACATTTAGAATGTTATAGTTGAATAGCAGATAAAATTTAAGTAATGGAATTAGATAACTTTGGATTCTGGGCTTATTAATTTGATACACCATTTTAAATGACTATGTTGGATATCTCCAACTATGAAGGACATAAGTAGCATCCCACTCCTTCCATATTTTACTATCGCTTCTATCTAGAAAACCAAATAATGAGGCTAATCACATGCAAACTGGTCTTTTCAAATTCACTTAAATCATGGTCTCATCATGTCTAGAAGAATAATCTGAAGTTTGCTGCCCTGGTGCTTGGAATTAAGCATCATTTTGTTGCTGAAAAAATAAATTGTAATGATAATAACAAGAAGGAAGATCTGCAATCATCTACATGCCTGCTTCTCAACATTCTGATTTTCTAATGTTATTTTTTAAAAAATAAAAGGAAATAAAGGAGACTGTAGCAAATAATCACACTCTAACAAATCACAACAATATGACTCCACAGGATGAGTCTGTTTCCCACTGGCTGATTTCTGGAGGGTCACAGAGGGGTAGGAATTCAACTGAGAGTAAGTACTCCTGCCCATAATTGC
Organism: Stegonotus admiraltiensis; assembly: GCA_032468215.1. Lineage (NCBI taxonomy): Eukaryota > Metazoa > Chordata > Lepidosauria > Squamata > Colubridae > Stegonotus > Stegonotus admiraltiensis. Next base: position 6,662 of record JANHZT010001654.1, on the reverse strand, counting down.
AAGTGGAGAATCCAGCTGGAGAATCTTCAAACCATGAATAGGATTTTTCAGTGGAATTTTCTAGAACAAGTTATTCCTCCATCATTAGGCTTCCTAACCAGACATTCCTCTGCCATATCTCTGGATTTAATTTCAGTTTATTTACTAACTCTACAGCTGCCCCAAAGTAAAACAGCAAAGAGATGGAGCTAAGTGTCATCTACATATGGATGCAAATTACCCTTCTAATGATTTTAAGTGCCCTTGGTTTGCTAATTCACAATGGGTTTTGCTAAGATTGTATATATAGAATGAATGGTATCAAAATTTAAAACCTCATATTTCAAAACACTGTATCTAATTTCAATAGTATATGGGAACCAAGCTTTAAAATTGGACCCCGTCTTTTCTATATATACAATGTAAAAAGCATCTAAGTTAGAATACAAAGGAAATAGCAATTTAAGAATTTCTGCTGCATCTCCTAATCTTTGCTAGAAATCTATCTTTGTGTGTGTACATTGATTCATTCTTGTGTATGTCTTCTACTGTAATTTTATGACAAACTAAAAAAATAAAGCTTCAAAGGATCATTTCAAATATCCATGTGGTGCAGACTCCTATTGGGAGGGGCTGTAGGAGTGATTGCCGTGCATGTCAAAAACTTTGAATGATGAGGAATTTGAGTTTATTTACTAAATTGAACATGAGTGACAATTTTTTGAAAATCCTTGTTCCTGTTCTTTTATCTTTCTGATGATACAGATGCTACTATAGTGGATTATATAAACAAATAATGGGTCTTGTTTAGTATTCTCTATATTAAATTTCAACGTAATTGTATATTATTTTATATACTGTAATTGGATAGTGATGTTTACGCTAGTAAAAGTGAGTAGCTTAGAGCAAAGCAAATTTGTACAAGCAAAGAAAAGGCTGCACTCCAGATGTGAAATAATCTGTGGGACAGTAACTTTCTTCTGTTGAAAGGAGAAATTGAAGAAATCTTAGTATATTACTACAGTTGGAAGCAACTGGTTTCTCCTGGATAAAACACAAAGACAAAATGGAAAACCTAAGAATTGTAACTTCAATTTATGTAAAATCTAAAGAGTTTGTCCTATTGCCCACATAGAAAATAAGTTCCCATGAATAATAAAGTGTGGTCACATTTTTATTCTAGTCTATGGATTGCATTTGTTCATTGAAAAGGTGTATATTATACAAGAAAATTACTATATTATTAAATTTATTATGATTATTATTTCTGTGTATATTAATTTCTTCTCTTCTGGCAGATTAAATTAAAAATTACAATTCAGCATGAGACAAGAGGATGGGCACCAAAAGCTTTTAAGGATTGCAGTGGTCAATAACAGATAACTTTATACAATAGAACAATTGCATAGAAAGAAACATCAAGGTTAGAAACAGAACTTTCATAGAAAACTATTCTTGAAGATGGTGCTACTATGAAAGAAAATAAATATAAGTTTTGTTTAAGAAAGGATGTGGTAATAGGAAAGCCTAAGTTATATATGTCTGTCTACAGCTAAGAGTTTGTAGTGGATTCTCCTACATTAAAGGAAGGGAGTAAGGTAAGAACTTGAACTGCACAAATTAGAATAAAAAAAGAACTGAACTGAGAATCCTGATTAGGGATTCTGGTTTGAAGAGCCTGAAATTCTATCTTCTGACAACATTCTTAATGGTACAGGGATAAAGAACTACATATAGAATGCTATTTCTATAATAATTAACCAAACTGAATGGATAGGAAGTACTTGTCATTAAACTTTCCTGAAATTTAGAAGTGCTTTCCAAATATCACAGAGTCCTATTGATTGGAGATTTTTATCAACAAGATAAAAATCTCCACATTCTATCTCAACTCCTCTGAAAGATGTTGACCAAAATGAGAGTATCTTTGGTTCAGATATGAAAAGCTCAAGTAGTTTTCAATGATCAATATGTGTTAAAAAATGTGTTTTACAACTGCACGTAAGTGCAAGTAACATTACACTTACATCTGCACAGAAGTGCAAATAACAAATGGTTTCTTACTTGTAACTGAATGAAAAGGCATAAATCAAATGTTCTTTCCTTTAGATCTACATTCAGTGTTCTCTCTCTCTTATGTATTCACCAATTGATAAGAGGAATACAATCTCCAATGATACTCTGCTCTCAATCACTAGAGTATACATCCAGTATTATTGAAAAATGTGTTTACCTTTTAGAAAAACAATATCACATAAATAATCACTTAGATATCAAACACAATTTACTCAGGTATTTATTATTTTAGACTCAGATTTATTATCTTCTGTTTTATGTTGTATTGGACATATTTTTAATTTAACATGCTGCCCAAAATTATTTTCAGGTTTAAGACTATAAATATATGCTATAAATGTACCATAATCAAGGTGTTGGTAATGACTTATAAAGTCCAACATACTATGGGATTGGGTTATTTGAAGGACCATCTTACCAAGTCGCATCTATCTATCCCATCAAACCTAACAATAAGTTCATGTTACTGGTCCCATCCACAAAGGAATGTCATCTAATGGTATGCCTTTTCTACCACAGCATTTACTATCTGGTACTTCATTCACCCTGAAGTCAAATTAGTACTGATCTTGTTCTCCTTAAGACATGGTTATTGCCTTCTGACCTGGAAATCCATTAACATGGGCATGGAATGTGCAATGGGATTGTGCTGTTAGGGATACTGAGCACTCTCTCCCCCAAATTAGTAACTCTGAAGTATGAAGTTTCCCACAAGGCATGCTGTATATATGCTTGGTTCTTAAAATCTCCCCTCTTTTTCATAAAGGGGCTAGAAATATTTCTTTTTCTTTATTTTCAGCTGGTTTTACCAATTGTAATGTTATAATTGTGATTTGAGGCTTATAAATCCAAATAACAAAGTGTACATGACTTTTCCACAGTTGCAACACTGTGTACTGAAGTTTGATACTTGATGTTCTCCTAAACACAATAATGTCTGATGCATTAATCAGCAGCTATTGTGAGAACAAATCTTTATATCATCTACCAGTATCTATCTATCTGTCTGTCTGTCTGTCTGTCTATCTGTCTATCTAACATTTATCCATCATCTTGGGATAATGGTAGGTTGAACATAACTTGATCCAGTACAATTTTTTAAAACATTGGAATTATTATAACATTTTTAACAACATTGGGAAAAGGTTGCCAAAAAGTTTAGCAAATGTATATTTGGATAATTCAGAATGTTATGACTTAGAATATTATGAGAACTAAAATATTCATGCTCCTTTTGCTGTAGTATTATGATAAAAATAGTGTGATAATTATCTAAAAATAGATATAAATATGGCATATTCTCTGCAGTAAGCCAGGAGCTTTATGTGCTGTGATAATTAATATAAACATCAATACGTCAAAATATTAATTTTACTAATATAACAATATTATTTATTCACAGTCTAGAAGCAGTTTCATTATCTACATGCAACATTTGAACATTTATTTTTTTTAATTGCTGTTGAGTATACAATACATGACTACAGTGAGGAAAACTGAACTGTTTTATTAGTTGACAAATATCAACTGGTACTTATCTCCAAATGTAGCATATTTTTTTCCTAGTACAAGGAAAGAAATATAGATGATTTATTTCAATAAGGAAATTCATTACAAAGGAATTTTATTTATTCAATTGTGTTTTGTGATCTTGGTCCTTAGCTCTTAGCCTAACTCACCTTATAGCATTGTTGTGGGAAAAATAGGATGAAGAAGTGTTGGATATGTTCATTGCCTTATTTATAAAAATATTAAAGGTAGGACATAAATATATAAGTACAAATAAATAAATTACACATCACAAGTTGAATTAAAGCAAATCCAATATTTTCAGGTGAAATCTTTTTTAGCTTTAAAAAGGGTAGAGGGGACAAGATTGTTGTGGTCTGCCAGCAGCCTGTGGAGTTGGACAGTGAGGAAGCTGGGGAGGAACATGGGCCAGTCGTGGAGTCTGGGAAGGCCCGGATGAGGGCTCTGTGTTGGAGGCAGAGATGGGGCCAGGGCCATCTGGCAGTGATGTGCGGACTGCGGAGCCTCCAGAGTCAGACAGCAGAGAGGCAGAAGAACAGGAGGAGCCTGTTCCTAGTGCGCGCATGCGCAGAGCTGCAAGAAGGCACGAACAGTTAAAAGGGACAACTCGGGAGTAAGGCTTGGAGATGATTGACCCCTGCCATAAGGCTTAAAAGAGAAGCAAAGGCGCATGGGCACTTTGCAGGAAAACAATGTTGTTAACTCTGTTCCCAGTCAGTGTCTCTGTCTGATTTTGGAATCTGTGTGGCTTTGCCAAGTAGGTCTTTGGCAGAGTGTCAAGGGAGATAAAGGTTGGTGATTATCCCAAAGGACTTCTCCCAAAGGACTTTTTGCAACTAATTGGGACTCAGCTGTGAATGAACATAATTCAAAGCTGTTGCAATAAAAGAGGCTTTTGGGACTACTTGTGTGTTTTAATGACTCAGGAAGCCTAGGTCATAACAAAGATTTGAGAACAGGTTGAGAGATAATTCTTAGAATTTCAGGAAACTTAATGATGAGATTGCTTTTTAGATCATTCTTTCCCAAACTGCTGTCCTCCAACTATGTTATATTCAATCCAATAAACCCTAAGAAAATACTGCTTTAGGCAGAAATCTAGGAATTTCCCTGATGTATGTACTTTTAAGAAAACCTTTCAACCACAGATAAGAACCTGAGAAGACGTTTTGGTGCAATTTCCCAACTCTGCCCCATTTCTCCCATGATAGATCCTGACATTATATGTAGTCCCAGTCTTTTCACTCTTGGGTATTGAACCCTTTTAAAAACGTTAAGGGTAAAAGTATGTAATAAAAGTTGCCCTTTCTAAGCAGTCTAAATCTGCACCCCCCCACTTTTTTCATCAAGAATGCATAATCCATCTTTAATCAGTCAAGGAGGTTGCTAATCCCACCAATTAACCAATCTAAGACAAGATATTGCACCCAATCTGTCAGTATACTGTATTAAAAGTTTTCAAAACAAGATATTGGATATTACCCAGTACGATTCCATATACATTTCTCAGAAGCCATTTTCAACTCCAAGTAATGTGAGTATAAACCACAATCCAATGTTCACTAACTTGTGAATAAATATTACTGAATGCAACATTCAGGTTCACACAGCATGCTAATACCAACAAACTGCATTATGGAGTAATTTGTTGTTTCAGTTTAACCAACTACTTTCAACAAAACATGGTTGAGCAAAACATTGTTTAACATACTGTATAAACTAGGTCAATAAATATCACAGATCTTGCAGAACTTGTGAAATAGCACAGTCCAATATTCCATGTTTATGTTACCATTTCTTTCAATAACTTCCTGTATTTCAAAGCATAGTTGCATTATATACACATACTGCAAACCCAAGTTTCAAAAAACACATTTGTTTACATGACATGTAATTGCACACTTCAGAGATTCAGAGATACCCAATCCTCATTTCTAATGAATACTCATCTCTCATCACAATGCTGTAGAACAGGAATAGATTTATAAGTACATTTCAATATTATACATGGCATCGTGCTTTTCATATGGAACGGAAATTAAAAAATTGTTCTGCTAATCTTCTTGCTTTCCATGCTTTCCAATTTTAACAGTGAAATCCTGATAACTGCAAATTTGGAAAGAGGTAAATATATTTCGTTTTCTATGTGACAAACAAAGCTCTGCTTCTATACATGGCTAATCATTTTAAATAGAACAAAGAAAAAGCCATTCATTGTCAAGTCAAGGACATTCATCACAAGTGGAGTCTGTAGTCAAAAATTCATATTGTGTTGTAATATGATACTCTAAGACTCAAACAGGTATAACTGACAACATGTTGGCAGCCTTGGAAGCAACTTAACACATTGGTTTTATTAAATCATTTCTGGTTGGTAAGACACAAATCTACTCAACAAATTAATTTCATCACATTGAGAAGGGAAGAGAGGGAGGGAGGGAGAGGGAGGGACGGAGGAAGGAGCTGCAGACATTCAAATACATATAAACATGTGCCCAGCTACACTAATTCTCAGATATTAACAGCAAGAAATAGATTCCATTTATTCCATGCAAACAGATAGCAGATCACACAAATGTGACTTTAGAGAAAAATCTCCATATTTTCCAAATGCAATGCAAAGTTTTTCTCCATAAGCTGTTTCACAGAATTCAATAACAATGGATGCTGACAGCTGTGCATTGTAATAGTTGCATGTGACTAAGACAAGTAATGAGGATAAATTATGCTTCTCAAATTCCCTGCCTTAGGATTGTTTAACTGATGCCAAGGAATCCTCCAATAAATTGTAAATTATGAGAATTCTAATAGAAGTTTGTTGTATTGTTGATCTAGGTTTTTGACAATAGTAAAAAGATTTTTTTTAATAAATGAGTTTTATTAGAATTTTTCTTTTATCATATATATTTTATGAACAGAGTGTTGACCGGGTCACATCTTATACATCTGATATATATTAATTTTTATAATCTATTCCAATCTTCCCATTTTTTCCATATTCATCTCTTTTATATAAGTCTTTATCACAAATTAATCATTTTTCACCATATCTTGTTATTTCAGCTTCTGCCATATTA
>JANHZT010001652.1:207446-225158 GCA_032468215.1 Stegonotus admiraltiensis | reverse complement strand
ATTTTGTGAGTAGTATAACAGCAGTTTGTACTCCCTACAATTCTTATTTGTATGAGAAGATGTTTTTGGTGATGTCTTGGGTTGATTTTTAATAAATTGTATGAATGAGTATCCTCTCTGTCTAAGATAGAGGATGTGTGTGTGCCATTTCGACTAGATCAAAGATCACATCAAGCTTTACAGAAAGTACTAAGAGTCCTCACTTCAAACAAAGGCCCCAGTTTAGAAAACGTTCAAGAATTTTTAGACTAGAAGCATTTGCAAGGCAAACATTATTTAGTAATCTAATTGCCATTCAAAATATAAAAGGGGACTAATTTTTGAAGCGTTCACTTGTAAGAGATCTAGGGTCCCAAATAGTTATATTTCTTGACAGGGCCAATGTTTTTGCAACCATATTCTAAGGAATGATTATAATTTTACTTTTCATAATACATAAGGCACATATATTAAGGCACATGTTGAGAGCAATTTAAAGCTACAAGCTTTTGTAGATTTTCAACATAACTCCTAAATGCACCTGTGCCTGACTTGTCTTTTGCAACTTGGCTTCCCGTTGTTCTTAAGTGGTGATGACATATATCAGGAAAAGTAACATGAAAAGTTTCCCTTAAGAAAAAGGGTATTAAGATTATTCCAAGATTATCTTTACCTTAAAACAATTAACTTACCTATTGCATGTATTCACATTAGTCCAAACATGGTAAAAATATTGTGTTCTTTCCCAAACCACATGTATAGGGAAGCGTATGGTTTTATCTTGTTTCTTATTTGCACAACCTTTCTCTTCACAGAATAACATTTGTATGCAAATGTGTGAAAACTTTGGTCTGAGGTTATGAATTTCCTATAGAAAGTTAAGCTTAGGTATTAAAAGAGGATGCATAATTAAAGAACATTTGGTGCAAAATTTAAAATTAACAAAACATAGAACTTTATAATCCAGTTCCAGGATGAAATGAAAGAAATTGATAGTTTTGTTTTATCTTAATGTTATATTTATATTTCAAAGATGCATACACAGTCTAGTGGAAACAGTACCAGCTCAACACCTTCCAGAAAGATGCAGTCCTCTGCCCCTAAAGTTCGAAAAACAGTCAGCAATCGAATACATGAAGCAGTAAAAGCTATTGCATTGTGTCACAATGTTACACCTGTGTATGAATCCCGAACAGGAGTGACTGGAGAAACAGAATATGCAGAGGTAGATCAGGATTTCAGTGATGAAAATAGAACTTACCAAGCTTCAAGCCCTGATGAGGTAAGGCTGCCATAATTTAATGTGCACAATTGTCAAATGAATACATCAACTGTTCCTAGAGATACAAGAAAACATGGTTTTCTGATATGGCAGAATTAACAAATCATTTGGAGATGTGTTTTGATTTTGGCAGTACAGTTCAAAGCAATGACAAATTTCTGAAGGTTCATTGCAGCCACATAAAGTACCTTCCCACTTTATTGTGCATGATTATGTTTTCACATAAGTTCCTTCTGCTTGTTCACAGGGAATTATGCCAGTTATATACATTACATTTATTTGTGTCTATTCCATTTATTTGATTTATAATTTGCACTTTTGCAAATTATATCAGATATATTTCAGACATCTTTTCAAATATACCTTTTTATGTTGGGTTTCATAAGCCATTAACTTTAGCAAAGTGAAAATGTTCTGATCTGAAGAGAGTCATTTCAGCTAAGTTTGAAACAAAACATGTGTTCTGAAAATTTGTCTTCAACCCATGAAACAGTGTGTTCTGAATGTGAAGCAAACCATGAATGTGTCAAGGCACCTAAGTAGCAAAACTGTTGCTTTGCTACTTGTATTTAGAACATTTTTAGCCAAGGTTTTCCTGTCTTGCTAGCTTAGTGGCAGAGATAGGTCATGTCTGATTGAGCTTGATTAGACTTTTCTGATAATAGATGTTATTCTAAATGGATTTTTAGCTTTTGAGACCACAATTGTATTCTTATCATTTCTTGTGGACATTTATTTTAATTTTTTCATTAACTATATTTTACACAGTTTGAATGGTAGATAAGCATCCAGCAACTACCACCCTGCAACTGTTATGGACCTGGGTGGGAAAAAAAAGAAACCAGCAGCTGATTCGTAGTTTCCATTCTTAAATATAGCCAGAGCACTTAAAATGTCTCAAGTTTGTTCTGACAGAAACAGAAAACTCAAAGCTTTGAGCAGCATTGTTTGTTCTAGAGATGAACCAAAACATATTTTTCTGCTTTTTGCCCAACTCTAATTTATTCCTCTTAACACCTGTATTTCAATTTATTGCTTTTATCCAATTTTTACATAGTTTTTGGATGTATAAACAGTTTTGTATTCTTTGTAATCTACTATATTTTACTGGCTTTTGTAAGGTGCTATAGTTTATTGGCTTGATGTCTGAAAACTAATTTGAAGGAACTGGACTATAAAGTAGGCAAAAAGAAATAAAAGAGCAGATCAGTAGAGGTGCAGACTCCTGAATCTGGAAAGTGAAAGAATATAGGAAAACCTTGATTTGTGGATTCTGGTTTAAGTCTTGCCTGACTGAAAACATCTCACAATTAACCAGAGATGACAATCACTGTATACAATGAAAGAAGAGTGATTTCATGGTTCTTTAGAAAAGAGGAGAACAGGAGATGATAGTGAGTGTTCCTCTTGAAGTGATCCTAAAAAGAGCCATCTCCCGTGAGTTTGAGCACCGAGAGCCAAGGGAAATGACATCTTTGCTGTCAGCAATGGCAAAATCTTTTAATCCAAAGAAGGTAAAACTCACCAGGTGCAAAATTAAGCTTGCCATTTTGAAGGTATGTCCATAAAATGACTAAATGGAACATTTCCAAATCTGATTAGAAAATGTGTTTGGCTGGCACTTTAATGTCTTTTAAACAGAGACATAAGTATTTAAAATAATATGCAATTGGCAAAAAGCAAAAAAAATAATTTTAATTTAAGAAAGTTTTAAGTGGATTGGGAGACTCGAGAGATTTGGAAACTTTGTTATCTTTGTTATAAGATTTGGGGGAGGAAAGTTTATAATTAAATAATGTACTTGAGGGAAGTGACTGAAACGGAACTGAACCTATATTGGGAACTGAGCCTTGATGATGGTTGCAAATGGATGCTAGAAACAATTAAAGTACCAGGCAGAAAGGAATTAAAATGGTTAAGATGGTTATAACCATTTCTTATTTTAAAGATTTTTTTAATAATTGGATTGAAATAATAATAACTAAAATATCAGAAAGGATACAGATTTCAGTGGATAATTTTTTTTAGAAAATTATGGAATTTTTTAAAAAGAAAAACTTTTTAAATTACATTACAGTGTAATGTAATATTACAGATATTACAGTGTTTGAAGGGTTGGAAGACAACAAAATAGGTATTACCAAACTGGGAATACAAAAGACGTATCATGGAAAGGATCTAGCATTGGAACAGCTGCAATAAGAAATTTTAGAGGATGCCTGTTTACATAAAGAAAACTAGTTGAACATGGAACAGATAGGACAAGAAATCCTGGAGGACGCCTCTATGGGATTTACAATGTAGGCTGGTGAAACCATTGAAGACTCCACTTGAATGCCAAATATTGATAAGAGATCAAATCCTGTGATACTATTGAAATGATTTAAAGGTTAAGATTATGAAAAGTGAAAAGAAGAACTATAAAGTTGGGCTATTTGATTGAGGATCAAATTAAGAAATAAGGATTTCATTTGGTATTTCTGATAATTTTTTTTTCAGAACCAGGACAGAAAAGATTATGATTTCTGGATTGCATATAGATAAAAATTAGGGTATAGGAAGAAGGGGTTTATTTGTAACTTTAAGAGGGTGAAAGAGCATATTAGTTTATGCTTGGTGTGATGAAGGTTGAAAGCCACTTCTTTATTATTCCCTTTGTTAGCTTTTTTCTTTTCACTTACACTTTTTCTTTTTCTGCACCTTCTGAATTTTTCTTTTATTTATTTTTTTCTAGCTTAGTTTGTATTAGTTTTACGATCTTTATTTAAAAAAACTTCAAGAAAATTATATTTAAAAAAGAAAAGCCTTGATTTCTCCTTACTGTGCTTTGAGATTTGTAGGCAAATAGATTTTGGATTGTATATCTAATAACAGCACTTTGTTTTCTTTCTACCAAGACTTGGACTATTTAAAATGCAGTCAACCCAGCTTTTTGTTCACTGCCTCCGCTTACTCCTGGTTTTCTACTATTTAGCAAAATAGCTTCATTCTATTCAGGCAGGCATTTGTAGTTAATCTTGGCTGAACGGTCAATCAGGATTTACATTGCTTAGTTGTGGACTAAACAGCGTCATTTTGTAATCCTTAAAATTAGTCTTCTAAATGTTTTTATAAATTTAATTTTTCTAATGATTTTTCAAATTTTGCTAAAAAAAGACAAAGTTGCACAAAATAGCTTGCAACTCATTGCAGGAGTTACTTTTTTTAAAAAAACGAAAACCTAAATTTAAAAGAACATGTTTTCATCATACTTTTTTAAAAGAGCTATATTGATGCAATGCCTGCAAATTACTGGAGCCTAAGGAAAATAATGTAAATGGTTCATTATTTAGCTTTCTTGCAGTTTGGTTGACAGATGATGCTAGTGTTTCCCAATCACACACTTACTATTTTAAAAGTAATTTTATTTAATAAAGCTGTGAATATTGTACCCTGGAGCTTTATTTAGCAAAACAGCTCAACTGATGTTTTCTTTTTCACTTTATAAGTGACCTATCAAAATATGTTTAGTTAATAAATAACCTTTTAACAATCTAGTTTTATGCATTCAACCTTGAATAATAAAATATTTTCAATTTTGTATATTGTGGTATCTAATAATATTCTTAGAGTTTATAACAATTTGCAGGATAAGCTAACCACAAACTGTAGAAAAGATACAAGATACAATTTATAATACAACTGATTCTTCCATTCCTGGAATCTATAACTCTAGCTATTCAAATGCACCCTAATTCATTTTAAAGAAAGTTAACACCAGGGCATCATTATAATGCATATAACTACTGTAGCTTCAGATTAGTAACTTATTCTGTATTCATAGCATGAGTTCTACTTATGCCAGGCTCATTGTTTCTTATGATAAGTGATCAATATTTCATTTTCTCTGAAAAAATCGAGTTTCATTTGTCTATTCCTAGTGCCCTCAATAGCATAGCGAAGAAAGAAAACATGCTGAGGACTCAAACAGCATCAGCAGATTTGAGTCTGTAGTGTATATTCAGTTAAACTGGTGCTAAAATGATGAAATAAACAATGTAAAAATATATAAATGGACAGAGCAATGGGTTCAAAAGTCACAAAATCTAGATAATTCTTGTCATCAAAAAACCCCTATCTTTATTATAAAAGATTACCATAATTTCAATTTTAAAGAAACTATAAAAATTAATTGATTGTCTAATTTATACTTCTATAATTTCAACAATTGGAACATTTAAACACTATATTAATATTTTATGTAAACAGGATGATTTTATCATGTGAACTAATCTTGTAAATTGAATAATCAGTTCAGATTTGTAGTAGGGTTGACTCCATTTTGGAGAGCAATTTTGGTCAGAATGATCAGAAGGTGAACTGGTGTTCTCTTTTTTTTCAGGATGTATTGAGGCAAAGGCTTAACAATGGCTTAACCATTTATTCTATGCTTTTCTTGAATCACAGAGGCATTAAACTTATGGTCCAAACTCATACGAGTTCTGGAACAGCAGTGGGATTGGTGCATGTGATAATATCAGTGGGAAGGAGTGGTTAATGTTTTATTTGCTCTTCTTTCTAATACTTCCTCTCATAACTGAATAATTAGTTGCATTAAAAGTACAGTAAAGGGGAGAAGGGCAAGGTAATTGAAGGCTGTACATGCACCAGCTTTGATAGTTAGAATGTTCAAAATGGTAGCTGTGAGCACTTGAAGAAGTGCTTGTCTCTAGTGTCTGTGGAGCAAGACTGATTCAAGTCACAATACACTTGTGACTTCCCTGTGCAAAAAAAAATTCCGATGTCCCAAGTCTTAGACCAGGCAAAGGAATTAAAGCATTTGTCTCTTTAGATTTAGTGGAAGAGATACATCTGCTTCCAAAGTGGCATCTCTCCTCCCTACCCTATGCTAATGGCTCAGAGAAACCTCCAGAATAGAGCAAGAATGGTGTTTAGCATTGGGGGTGGGGAGGGGATACTTCTCTCATTGAATCAAAAAATCCTAAAAATACTTCTCTTGTTGAATCAAAGAACTAGAAAAATACATAAAAGGAAAAGATGCTTCTAGAATCACTCCAAATGTTTTGGTGGTAGTCCAGAGGTACTGTATTTAAAATAAACTAGATTATGGTCCTGTTTCATGCTCATGAATGGATTCTGTGAGCATTGTTTTAATGAGCAAGAGAAAAAAATGTGAGATGCAAGGTTATATGTTTATATAGCCATGGTTCACATGGTGCAATTAATTAGACGTGGAGTAGGATGTTATGGAAACATTCAAACCCAGCCTATCGATTCTGAAAACTAGCCCAGTTAGAACCTGTAATAGCCAATTTGGAGCCAAACTCAGTCAACCATGTCAGGAATTCCGAATTCTCTTTGCTTTCAAAGCAGGCAAAAGGGGGCCTGTCCAATTTATATGTTTTGTGCTATCAGCCTACACAGAAGTTGTTGCAGGAGAGAGATGGCAAAAGGGTGGAGTCACAGCTCCATACCCACTTTATCTAAGGGCCATTTCTTTTTTAATCACTGAAAAATGTTTGTCTCCTAATCTCTTCCATCTGGGAAGACTCCAGTAATGGCTATTATACAATTGACTGAGTCATCTCTGAACTGCCCTGCTAGCAGGTGAGTTGATTACCTCAAGGAGTAACTAACTGTCTGGTTATCTAATCAGAGACATAATGTATTTTCAGTTTTCTCTGAGTATTTTTATATGTTTAATATATTTTGTTAAGTGTTGAGTGCTTAATTTTAGAGTAATCTAATAACTTCAAAATCAGGTGATTTGGTTCCTTGATTTTTATGTGCACACAGGTACAACTATCTAAAATGAGGTTGTGCTATAAACTGCCAACTCAACCAGCATGTGAAGCCAAGCATAAACTAAATAATAAACAGATGTGAGTCACCAAATATAGAACATTCAAGTCCTCTGTTGCAAAGGGGCACAAATGAGATGATAGGGTATTAACGGAAAGATGCAATTTACAGGTCAGAATGTAATAGTAACCTTTCACAGTGAAAATTGAAAATTAACCTTTGGAGTATTGGATCATTTGCAACTAATATAGTAGGCTTCTTAAACTTTAAAAAGAGTTGCTCTTCTGGAATCAAAAATGACATTTTAAACTATATTTATTCTGCTGTCTTCCTCCGATAGCAATCTTTTAACACAATTGTAATTTAGAGATACTATATTAATGCAGTTCTGTGAAAAAGCATTTGCCTCCTTTCTGATTTTGCATGAATGTTATCAGAACTTAATACATTAATGGTTTAAAAAGGGATTTGAGTAAACAATAACACCATAAATTGATTCATTTATTTCATACCCAGATTCATCCAAATAGCAATATGCCAGGATTATTGTATTTATTTGCCTCCCATCTCTTGATCAAGGAAACTCTGAATGGCTTACAGCAGGGGTGTCAAACTCAATTTCATTGAGGGCCACATCAGGGTTGTGTTGACCTCGGGGGGCAGGGGGGACCAGCTTGACGTCACTCCTGTTGTGGGCCTGTGGTGGCCTGAGCACTGTGAAAACAGGGTCCTGAGCTCCATTTTTGGCTGCAACCCTCTGCCAGTGAAAATGGAGCTCAGGAGGGCCGCCCAAGCTCTCTTTTCACTGGTAGAGGGTTGCAGGAGGCTGTGGCAGCCGAAAACAGAGCTTGGGAGCCCGTTTTCTCTGACAGAAGCACCGCAGACCGAGCCTTCACTGTTTTCAGGGTGGCCCTGTGGGCCAGATCTAAGTATCCCGAGGGCTGAATCCGACCCCTGGAACTTGAGTTTGACACCCCTGGCTTACAGTGTAATAAAAAATATACAAATACCCAGATAATTTTAAATATAAAAACAGATTAAAATTACAAAAAATTAAAACTAAAATAAAAAACTTTGAAGGAAAGGAGTGTGGGGGTGCCTTCTCCATCAATGTGCCAGTAGCTTCTCCTTCAGGACCCAGTCCTAGCCAACAAGCCAAGTTTTAAGGCTTTTCCTGAAGGCTGAAAGAGAGGGGGGACAGATCTTCTGCAGCAAGATATTCCAAAATTCGGGGACCATGGCAGAAAAAGCTCTTCTGGATCTCACCAGCAGAAATTCCTTGGCTGATGGAATTGATAGTAGGCCTCTTTTGCCAGCACAAATAGGCCAAAATTATTACTGACCCTCCGGCGGTCAGTATTTGCAATCAGACATTTTCCTGTTGCTATTGATCGGACTCTCACATCATTGTATGGAAATTTGGTCTATTCCTCCATGTAATGGAGGAATTCAATTTTAATTCAATAACTTCTGAAGGTTTTCTAGCACAGACAGCTCTTTTTAGACCCTTCCACAATTTTTGTTCCGGTCTAGACATGTCTGGAATATTGGCTTGGCTGTTGCAAAATACTGTAATCATTTACTTGTAGACTTGTTTTTCTTGCTGAATGATCTATTTGCATTTTAGCTTCAGATAACAAAGAGTTTATCTCTCACAGCTACTGTCCATCTTTGCATGAAGGATGATTTTGTTTATGATGTAAATTAAATAAGCACCAAACATTGATGTCAATTTTTTCCTCGCTCAAATTTCATTTATTGTACCAATAGAATCTTATGAAACTTTCATGACAGAGGGAAGGATACATAAAAATTCAGAAAAACTGAAAGGGGCAGACACCTTTCACAGAACTGCATATGAGGTCTTCCAACCTCTTTTATTTTAGATTCATTTTTATTTCTTAGGTACTCACATTAATCTGGCCACACGAATTACTCAATAATGGATTATTTCTTTTTTTATTTATCACAGGTGTCTATAAGGGGAAAAGTCAAAAACAATATAACAGATGCAGTGTTGCAATACAAACCCAGTGTATGCACGCACAGGCAAAAGGAGAGGGGGGCTTGAATTGCAATGCTACTTCCACCATCTTGCCTTTTTAAACTTCCCTCTGCAGCTGCTGCTGTTACTAGTATTTTCCAATCCAGATACATACTTAATGACTGTTCTTGAAGGAAACTAGTTCAAAAATTATTTCTAGCCTTTCTAGGTGAGCCATTTTATAGATGCTTTTTTCTATGTCTTTAAGAAGATATATCTGCTGTACCTATGTAGGTATATACTCACCAGATATCTACATTGTGAGTTTTATAAAAAGCTGTAATTCAGTGTTGTTGTGTGAATGTATTTCATTTCTCTATTCCCTGCAGTTTGCTGATGATTTTAATTTTGAATCAAGGCCTTTGTGAATTGCGACCTATAATGAATTGCTTTACTTAAGGATCTTCGTGATTTTTATATCATTTGCTTGCAGAATACAAAAATGGTTTTTTGCGCCTCTATATTTTTATTGTACTTCATAATATGAGTTTATTTTGCATTCAGAAATAAGAAGCCTAAATTATTATTTTTCTTTCTGTTAAAATTATATGGCTTGAAACATTTTAGTGCAGGTATATTACTACAGGTAGTCCTCAGGTCGTGATTATTTGTTCAGTGACTTTTTGAAGTTACGCCAATGCTTCATGAATAGTAGTTACAAGTGGTCCTCAAAATTCCTGCCACTGCAGCATCCTCTTGCAGTCATGTGATCAAAATTTTGGCACTTATCAACTTGCCTATATTATTACCAGTTATTACCAGTTGCAGCATTCCACAGTCACATGAGGAAAAGAACAGCAGTGCAGGAAATAAGCCCCATCATCAGGTGTAAGGAGCAATTACCCATAAACTGTGGGACAGACCAGAAAGGCAGCGGTGGCTCCTCAGGCAAAGATGATAGCTGTGTGGAAAGTGCTGTTCAGGGGCCATGAAACTGGATGAAATGGAGAGTTGAGGACTTCTCAGAAGCACAGTACATGCTCTGCAGCTCATGTTAGAAGTGCTCCCACAAAACTGCCCTACAGGCTTCAGTCAGAAGTAAAGGCAAGCCCAGCACTGACAAAATCTACTCTCAGGCCCTCTGCTTGGCTGGCCCAGCCTTCCTCCTGCAAAGCCTTGTGAAGGACCAGCAGCTTCCAGTATGATGAAGGCTGTGGGCCACTCCTCCAGCTGTGCCTCCTGGAAACCTTCTTCCTGGAGCACTGCCATCACCTCTCCTGTCTCACCTGGCAATACTGTGCCACGCTCATTGGCCTGTCCCACCGCACTCTCCACAGTCTGTATGCTATCACTCCTTACACCAGTGATAGAAGATGGGGCTCCTCCATCCACACCATTGTCCTTCCACCTTCATTGGCTCCGTCCTGCTGCTTCCATCCTGCCCAGCAAGCTCTATTTAATAGACAAGTCTCTGCTGTGCTTGCATCCTAGGACCCTCACCCACTGCTTGGATTCCATTCAGCAGCTGGAGGAAGAACACAGTGAAGCAGCTGGAAGTAGCAGTGGCAGAGGCAGCAAAGGTAGACAGTGTGCAGGGTGGCCAAAAGGAGTGATGATGAAGAAGATAGGTAGATAAGCGGAGGTGAAGCAGGTAGCTTGCACAAGGCAAGAAATGCATGAAGGACTGCATCATCCTGCCCTAATGACTACTGGGAGTGCTGTCACTAAGTGGCATGGTCATGTGATGTTTTACTTAACCATTTCACTTAGCAATGGAAATCCAATCTCAATTAGGGTCATAAATCAAGGACTATTTGTAATAGTCTAGAGCCACCTAGAGTGGAGACAGGCAGCATAGAAATTAGATGGATGGATGGATGGATGGATGGATGGATGGATGGATGGATGGATGGATAGATAGAAAGAATATGTTTTACTTAATATCTAAAAGCTTTTCAATTACAATAAGGTTTTTATTATTTAATTTTATCTGCCTTGAATTTTTTATTCAGATCAAATTAATATGCACATTTGCATATTGTTTTATTTCATCTGAACCAGAATGCTGTTCTATGCCAGATATGCAGTCAGATAGACAATATGTTGGCAAACTTGAGCAATATATTTCTGAAAAATTTTCTCATTCTAGTATATACATAGCTGGTACATACATAGCTAGTACATGCTAGTACTAGTTTAATATAGTATTAAATCCTATAGGTCCTCAAATATTGTTTCGGGCCAGAGAATTTATCAGATTTAACTGTCCTATTTTTTTTTTTGCTTTCATTTATATTTATTACAAAATTATACAGAGTATGGCAAAAATGAGGTTTTCATTTTTACGTTATTAGAATTTGAATGAAACTAAATGCTGGAGAAATGCTTTGGAAAAAAGGCAGTTGCAAATTCTTTATTTTCAACAAAATTAAATTGTAGGATATATTCTTATATCCTTACTTAGTGAAGTCTGCCAGTTTGAACTTCTTTAAAAGGGAATTATACAAATTTTGCAATGATAAGACTACTAATGGTTATTGGTTTTTTTCCCCTAGTTAATTATTTGTTTGCTGAGGTTTATGTGCTGTTCCATTGCAACAGGACTTTGAAGAGCTTACATTTTCTTCTTATAATAAAAGGATTAAAATACCAAAAAGTATAATAAAATGAGAAACAGTAATCAAAATGGCAATACAAAAGTTACTAAAACAGAAATTAAGGTTATGAGAACAAAGCGTCCAACCACAGCCCAGTAACTTTTACTGGATCTCCTCCTAGGGCTTTCTTAAAAAGCCTTGTTTTAATGGCTTTCCTGAAACATTTAACAGTGTGGGAGCGAATTTGATTTTGAGTAGTAAGCTATTTCAAAAAATGAGAGGCTACAAAATTGAAGATTTGACCTAGAGCAGAGGTGTCCAACCTTGGCAACTTTAAGACTTTTGTGGAGTTCAACATGTTGCCTGGGGAATTCTGGGAGTTGAAGTCCACAAGTATAAAAGTTAACGAGGTTGGGCGTTCCTAACCTAGAGTGTTAGTGAAATGTAACAAACAAAACATCTGTGATAATTCAATAAGAAAACTGCAATGATTAAAATAGATTAAAGAAAGAGAATAAACAATAAAAAAAGAAACAAAAGGAGACAAAAAGGGGGATAAAAATAAGGATTGAATTTTATAATTATATAAAATGGTCACTGGTGATGAAAGCAATATATTGTCTCTCACATCAGGGTTAAAAAAAATTTTGCTGTTATACATCAGTTGACAAAATGTACTTTGTCTAGTTGCTTCTGTCCAATCCAAATTGGGAATCATACAAAACAGCTATACAAAACGCAGTAGTTATTGATTGTACTGAATCTATCACCATTTGTATATTGTATTCCTTTTTATTTGTTGATTTTTTTTCTGCATTGAATTTTATTGTGTTCATTTTGATTTACACAGAGTACAATTGACCATAATCACTATTGTATTTTTATCTAGGTAGCTTTGGTTCAGTGGACAGAAAGTGTTGGTCTTACTTTGGTGAACAGGGATTTGACTTCAATGCAACTGAAAACCCCCAGTGGACAGATTCTGACATACTATATTCTGCAAATTTTCCCTTTCACATCTGAGAGCAAGCGAATGGGAATCATAGTGAGGGTATGTATTGTTAATATTTTCTTTTCTCATTGGAATCCTGGTGAAAATATCCGATCTTGTACATATTTATAATATAAGAACTGGAAAAAAACATAAATGTCCTCTAAAATATTTTAAGAGTAGATTTTGTTTTCATCAATTTTCATAGTATGAATTGACTCATTTCCTAACTTTTACAGATTCTATATTCTAGGAATGAAAGGAATAAATATTGTACATGTGGTTTTAGGTCAGCATTTGTTTCTTTTATCCTTATGTTATTGCTGTGCTTATTTTTAGGATGAATCTACAGGTGAAATCATGTTTTATATGAAAGGTGCAGATGTTGCAATGGCCTCCATTGTTCAGTATAATGATTGGCTAGAAGAGGAGGTAAGAAATATTGCTAACAATTGCTTCAATTTTGGAAAAAGCAAGTGTTTTACTTTACTATTACAATGTATAACAGAATATAATAATAGAAACTGAATAATAATCTTTTCTAATCCAGTAACATCTAACTTGCCTACATCAAATATAAAACAAAAATAAATGAATAACGAATTTGGGAAATTTTTATCTAAAGGTTCATCTAATAATTGAAAAGGAGACAAAAGATATAACTAATTTAATGAGTAATGTAAAATGTTTTTTTCTGAATGCAGTATCTATTAGAAAGCCAAGGATCTTACTTTAAATCTAAACAGTCATCATAAACATGATCTCATATATGCGCAATCTGTTTTGCTGGCTTTGCTTTTACCCTGGACAGTAGAAATATAACTGAAAATATATTTAAATTATTTATGAAAGCATGTTTTTACAAAATAAATGCATTATACTATATTGCTGTACTGGACACCAGCAGTTGTCTTTATTTGACCTTACATACAGATAATATGGTAATGTGATAATTACACAATGTATGTTCATAATGGTATTGGCAATATAAATCAATAGTCGCTTCAGGCAGTTTGATTTAATCAGGGTCATGAATAAATTAAATTCCCTGAAGACCTAATAAAGTGTCATAAAAATTACTTTCTGTGATAATGATGTACAATTAATTGTAAAATACTTGCTTAATTTATTTAGCATTATGAGGTCAAATCGATACACATTTTGCATTAGAGTGACAGAAGTTTGCTTTTTAAAAAATAATCTTTTTAATTTTACTATTTTAATAGAGAAAAATAAGCTTATTCCAAGTACTTTAATGATGTAGTGTAGACATTTTCTATGATAAGTGTACAATATAGCCTGAAAAAATAATTTTGAAACCATATGTAAAAAAATAAAGGGAACATGTAGTCTAAATCAGATGGTGATAGAATAGGGACTTTGGAAATCATGTAATCCAATAAGTCAGGCAGAGAATCAAGGAGAAAAAGAATATCTGCTCTAAGCTGTGTTCACGGTATTGTCCCAGTGCATTTATGTGAAATATTGCATTTAAGGAAAGTGATTAATTTCTAAAACTTAATAAGGAACCTCACTTCTTATTTGCTCAAGGAAGAGTAAAGGATCCAAAAAAGAGAGAAAGTGAACATCAGAAACATCTTAATTGATTTAATAGAGCCCGCCTATTAAATTCCATGAGGGTTATTTTTTATTCATAGATGTGTTTCATAAATAGTCTTAAGGTATTTCTATCCTGTACCTAGGACATAGACTACATGTTGTAATTTAATTAAAAAAAATGAAGAAAACAATGAAGCATATTTAAAAGAAAATAGGAGAATAAAAATTGGAATAAGAGCAAAATTGATGAAATGAAAATAATAATTTGGAACTATTTAAAACGCATGGTAAATTTTTTAGCAGAAGAAATTCTAGTCATTAGGGCATCAATAAAATGACTGTGTCCTTTATACCCAATGGCCTTATTGATCTGAGGAGTATGCCTGACTAAGCTTTCTGCAGCTTAATGTAGGACACTGAGAAGTTTAAGTAAGAAAATGTTTTTCCTCATGTAACTTGGATCCAAATATCTCCATAGTTAATTGAGTTGAATTTGTCCAATCCCTACAAGTATATTGGCATAGAACTTTATGCTGACATTTTTGGACTTTAAAGATACATTTAGAGAACCTTACTGTATTCTAGACTGGAGTTTAACTGGTTTTCTCTGCTAGATCTTATTCAGAAACCAGCCAAAGCTTGTCAAAGGTACTTCTAGCCAGAGAAGTCACCTGTGTTCCAAAAAATGATACAGATTTCCATACGCTTTTGATAGTGCAGGGAGAATGTAGCCATTCCTCAGACTGATTGCAAATTTATAACCAGACAACAGTTTTTCCACCAACTATACATTCACCTCCAACTATTTTAAGCTTTGGTTAGTTTGTCTACATCATTTCCAAATGATAGATTGATCGAGACAAGAAAAACCTACTTGTCAACTGTAATACAGCCCAAATCTCCATGTAACTTCCCTATGTAATTTCTTGTATTATTAAAAATCATGGACAAAAACCAGCACAGGCACTTCAGAGGCCAAGTGGCCATGGGATAAAAGAATCCCTCAGCCCTACTTTTTGAATTAGCCCTTCAAAAACAACCAGAGCTAATTTAATTTCCACTTGAAGGATACAGAGGGCATAGGGAATGGCCTTGAATGACAGGACAAAGAGCTACTACCAAGGCCCATGATTAGACACACAAGGTTTGAGCCCATTTCAAGAAACTAGTTTGAGTAAATGTCTCGGGAGACCCCTCTCTAATTCATACAAAGATAAAAGAAGGGAAGCACATTCAGACTTCCAAGGTTCTGTTACTATAGGTGTTACAGTAAAAGTAAAAGTAGCCATTATCAGTAAAAGTAGTCATCTACATGGCATTGGTTCCTTAATCTGGGATAGAGATGACAAAGGATCAAAGAAACACAGAAGGCAAAACTGTTGATTCAAATATCAGGAGGTGTCAGGCTTCAACCAACAGGGAGGACTGGAACTGATTACACAAACTCACAAGAAGTTAAAAACTTTACATAATAAGTTATTAATTGAGATAAGTTAATGAAAGAATTCCAGCAACTGCTTGGTTCAAGAGCAAGTCCCTTTTGAAGGATCAGTATTTAAACCCTCCTGTACCTTTTTCTTTTGCCCACCAAACATAATATGCTTGGCTGCCTCTTTTGGGCAGGAGTTTCAAGATTTCCTTTATCCTGTCAGTTATCAGTTCTATTGTGATGTTGCCTTTCTCTGACAGTATGGGAATGAATTCCCACAATAGGAGAATTGCTGGGGCAGTTTAAATAATCTTACTGTTGACAATATGTAGCTGACTTGATGTCTCAAGAATAAAAGTATGGTTG
The DNA here is from genome assembly GCA_032468215.1 of Stegonotus admiraltiensis. Classification (NCBI taxonomy): domain Eukaryota; kingdom Metazoa; phylum Chordata; class Lepidosauria; order Squamata; family Colubridae; genus Stegonotus; species Stegonotus admiraltiensis. Next base: position 209,168 of record JANHZT010001652.1, on the reverse strand, counting down.
TGGATGAATGTACAACTTAATGTAAATTGACCTCATAACCTTTTGTCTTTTTGTATCAAAGCATTGCAGCATGATTCATAACTATTCTTTAATTATTTATTTATTTGCAATTTTAGTGTGGTAACATGGCAAGAGAAGGTCTGCGCACTTTGGTTGTTGCCAAAAAATCCTTAACAGAAGAACAATATCAGGATTTTGAGGTAAAAAAAAAGTTGAAAGACAAATATTACACTGAGCTCCAGTAATGGCAAAATAACCTCTATTTAGTTCAGATATGTAATTTCTCTTTACTGTAGACAGTTGATAGGTGAGCTCCACCTCCATTGACTTCATCATTGGCTTGATTTCTACAGCTTTCTTTTTTTGCTTTTCCTCACTTTCCTCTGCTTTATCTGAATTGTTTAATCTTCTATTACTGTGTTTATAAGAGTTTCCATTTAAGTGGGTGAAAGAAAATAGTTATCTGCCATGTGGATGATAATGTAGTCTCCTACCTGTGCATTTGGGGGTTCTTTGCCTACATTTCCCTACATTGAATTTCATTGTGTTTAAAAACAAATTGATACAAATCCAATTGGGAGTCAATAATGTATTTATATAGGTAATATTTATATTGTCAAGGAATATAATTGTTCTTACCCCAGATTTTTGGAACAACAATGCAGGTATTGTTAATCTATTCGATTAATAGAACAGGCAATTCTTTTACTGACCAATGCATTCATAAACTGTGAAATCATGTGATCAGACCAATTTAAGATTGAATTTTACAGATATAAAATATTTGGTTATTTACATTTCTTTCTGTCATTGGTATTAGTTATGTTCATTTACCTCTGCATGCACATCATAGGTGAAATCTGAATTTCAGATTCTAAAGTGAATCTGTGAATCAAATAATACTCTAGGGCTTGCATTTTGGACAATATAAAGATCTTTCTTATCTACTTGAGGCTACAAATTACATTTTGTTTTGTCTTAGAGTCGATATAACCAAGCAAAATTAAGTATACATGACAGAATGCTCAAGGTGGCTGCAGTTGTAGAGAGTCTAGAAAGAGAAATGGAATTATTGTGTCTCACTGGAGTTGAAGATCAATTACAGGCTGATGTTAGGCCAACATTAGAGATGCTGCGGAATGCTGGAATAAAGGTACTAATATTTTTTTTTACTCTTCAGTTTGTTTATATTATATACATTTTTTGTTCTCTTACTGGAGATCTGTTGCTCTAACTAAGAATTCAATCTGTTTCATATGAGAAATATAAGCAACTAGGAATGTATCACTGTTGGTCCAACACCAATAGGTAAAAGGGACACAGAGAGAGAGAACACAACAGAGAGAAGGCAAAGTTAATTTTTTGTAGAATACATTTAAATATATTAACTACAGACAATTATTTTGTCTTATGCAAAAAAGTAAAGAAAGTACAGAAAATTCATTTGAATTTTTGTATTATAGTAACTTAGTAACTATACAGCAATATAATTACTAACTATATACAACAATATATAAGAGTTACCATATGATTTTTTTCATGAATATATCCACATATATATCTATTTACATTCTGCTAATGTTATATAACTGAATACTTTTAGTATTTCATATGCACAGAAGTTGTGATGGAGCAGATCACATTATTAAACACATTAGGATTTGCCTTCCAGGGCTTTAAGTTTTTTGGGGGGGGGGGGCAGGTGTTTACAGGTCTTGTCTT
>JANHZT010001652.1:183154-207174 GCA_032468215.1 Stegonotus admiraltiensis | reverse complement strand
CCAGGTGTTTACAGGTCTTGTCTTTTTCTTTAATGGATTTATATATTTTGGAGGACATTTTAATCTCTATTCACTATCTAGAGTTCCTTTGGTAAATGGGCAGCCATATGAATTTGTTTGTTTATAAAAAGCTACCTATTGGGACAATAATATTAATTTATAACTTAGTTATTTCAAGGTTTAATTGGATAATATATATTTCAGATATTTGAATGCTTGCCATGAATAATAGAGCAATATGAATTACTATGATTTATAACAGGATTCAGAGCATAAAATCTTGCAAGAAACTAATTATATGGAAACAAATATTTGTGGAAAGGAAAGAGTGAAATATACGTTGCTCCTTTTAACTGTATTTGTCCAGTTAATAGATGACCTAAGGAGCTACCGCATTTGAATGGATAGAATGAGTTTAAATGCTGGTTGCTTTTGCCTCCGTAGACCCCTACAGCTGGACTCTGCATCTATTTGATGCAAAACAAAGCCAAAGTAATAATTTGAATCTTTCCTTTTTTTTCCTTAAGTTAATTTGAGAAAGATATGTGCATGGTTTTTAATATAATAAAGAATTAACAGTTAAATTCTAAAATTATCTCATAGATATGGATGCTAACAGGAGATAAATTGGAGACTGCAACTTGTATTGCAAAAAGTTCCCATTTAGTGTCTAGGACCCAAGATATTCATATTTTCAGACCCGTAAGTAGAACTGCTGATATATTTCTCCAATCATTCTTAGCTCCTATTGTCTTCTTTCCTAGAGCTGAAAGATGGGTTGGTTTCCTGAAAATTTGTTATATATAATCCAAGAATTAAATGCAAAACAACCTTAATTGTCAAACACCCAAATTTTGTTTATGTGACTACAAGGCACTGCAACAAACATACTTCTGGGCATGGGCCATAAGTGCATTCTTTTAGCACAATCATAATTTCAAGTGGTCACTGGTCATAAATCGAAAACTATGGTATACAGCATGTGTAACACAGTTGTGCAGATAATAACACAAGGAGCATGCATGTGGAGTACAAAGGCTACTCTGTAGCATCTTCTGACATGGGTTGTCCTGCTCATGTTGGTTGGGGGTATGAAAAATCAAGGCTAAACTCAGTAGGAGTTTACATAATAATGAGTTGCAGATATTTATCTGGATTAATATCTGGATTAAGCATCTAAAGGAGATGTTTTAAGCAGCACTTAAAGTTCACAAATCCCCCTTTTTTATGATCCTATAAACACGCATACCGGTTCATTCAACCAAATTTTTGAAAACATGTTTTGGGCATTTTTTTTTATTGTGGAAAAAATAAAGAAGGCTATTAAATATCCAATAGATTTATTCACTCTTTAAATAATTTGTTAGTATAAAATATTTATTTCGTGTATATTTCTCAGTGTTAGAGGGATTTGAAATGATTAAATTGAGAATATAATTTTAGCTGCATGAAGCTTGAAATTATTTCAGCATGAGCATGTTGTGCTTCTGTGCTTGCCTTTCACACACTTGTCTTTTCCCCAAATGCATCTTTCTTCAATTCCTGAGGGCTTGGTTTCTGGATGGATCATTGTCAGAACTTTTTTTGAGGCAGGAGAGATAAACAAAATTTTCAAGCTTCTAGTCCATATTACATTCTTTCTTTTTGAAGAACTCTAATTTGAAACCCTTTTGTAAATGTGTAATGTATATTAAATCAAGCGGGAGAAAATGTAAGCTTCTCAGTGTAATATAACTTCGATGCTGCAAAGCTTGTTGTTTCTTAATGAATTTATATTTAAACCAATACATTTCCTTCCACTTTCTACAGCTTCTACTGTATTGAATTGAAATTCTATTTTCATAACAATGTATGTATCTACATACATCTATTTAAAAGTTGTCCTAACTCTGTTTTACTTATTATTATTATTATTATTATTATTATTATTATTATTCAGGTAACCAGCCGTGGAGAAGCTCATTTGGAATTAAATGCATTCAGAAGGAAGCATGATTGTGCTTTAGTAATATCTGGTGACTCTCTGGAGGTAATGGCCTAGCTTTCATCAATTGCTGATAACATTGTGCAGGTAGATAGATTGGTAGGCTTTCCAAGGGAGTCCCAAGCAGTGCAATCAAGAGTCACATTTGTTTTAAATCAACACATTTAATACTAGTTAGGTAATACTAATCTAACCGAACAGAGACATTACGCATTTTTTTTGCCTGTTATCCTCTGTGTCCCATGAAAGTTAAAAAAAAAAACAACCCACCTTCCTGTAGCTGGGGGTGGAATCCTAACAGTTTCAAAGTCACTTGGATACGTCAAAAGAAAAAAAAACTTTTGACAGTTTTGCTTCTTATATACGTACTATGCCACAGGATCCTCTTAGATACTTATTTATATTACACAAATTTTAAAACCAGTTTCTTGATTTTTTGTGTCCTCAGCCCTGCTCTACTCAAGTGTCTTATGACCGTTACTCAGCATCCGTGTGGTCATGTGATCAAAATTCACACTTGGCAACTCACTCATATTTGCAATGTTCCAGGATCATGTGATCACCATTTTTGACCTTCTGACAAGCAAAGTCAATGGGGAAGCCAGATTCGTTTAAGAATTATGTTACTAGGTTAACAATGGCAGTGATTCACTTAACTTTCTTGTAACAAGAAAGACCGTAAAATAGGATAAAAGTCACTTACCATCTCACTTAGCCACAGAAGTTTTCGACTCGGTTGTGGTCATAACTCGAGGACTGCCTTTCATTTTTGCCTAGTACTTTCCAACTTGAAAGGTTGGTTTCCTTTTTTTAGCTCACTTTTTAATGGAATGAAGTCCTGAATATGCAATTCTGAGAAAAAGTGTTCATTCCTTTTCAAGTATTCTAAACTTCTGCATATCTTTTCTTCTCAATATTACCATGCAGGTTTCTGTGATATTTAAAAGGAGTCTGAACAGAGAAGTCACACCAAAGTTTTGTGTGCTTGATACATGTATTCTATGAACAAAATCATCCAATGTGCAGTGTGCTACTGTGTAGGAAATAACCGGCCCTTTAAATGCAGTCACTGGTTATACCATCTGTACCATGAGTAATACCTCAACCAGATTCTTTCTATAATGGATGTTTAGTCCTTCACATCACAACTTAAGAATTTTGGCCCAGCCCTCGGTAACAAACTGCTACAAGTCCATACCATTTAACATTTCCTTTCATGGACTACTTATTTGAGGCTTGCCACCTTTTTATGGTTCTTTGAATTGGCTAAGTCAAACTTTACTCTGTTCTTCTTTGTATATTCCCTTACAGACATTTGTGTGTTTGGAATCATGGCCCGCATATAGTTCAACTTTAACTGATGGTCTAATACTCTTCTGTAGAATTCTCTGAAACAAAGCAGAATCCTTTCTTTCATCAATAATGGCTACTTGTTCAGGTCCTAGTGCAGCTAAACCATTCCCAAACTGTAACGTTGCTTTCTTAACAGTTTGTATGGGATTCTAATTATGCAATAGTGTTTGGTTTCTATAAGATAGAACAATAGCCATGTAACCCCCAAATTTCTATTTTTGATTCATCTATTCATAGAACATTCCACCCAAAGCCTGAAAGGTCATCTAGGTGCTTTTTGGCAATCTTGAACTGAGTGCCAGTGTTCTTTTTAGTGAGCAATATCTTCCTCTTTGCTACTATTAAGTTCCCCAGACCAGAACTCAGCTTAAATTTCCTATACCTAAGTTTACGGAGCTTAAGCTGGCTGCACGATTCAAACTTGGCAGAAGTCTCCTAGAGATTCAGTGCAGTGTGCTAAATAAGAATCTTTATTGCAGCTGGATTGCAGCCATATTAAACAATGGATTGCTTTCTGTCAGCATGAGGATACAGTTCCCTCATATATATATATGACAGCTTAAAATTAATGACATCTCTTCCCTGAGAACAGCTGGCTCTCAGCAGCTACTCCACTTTGAATTCCATGTTTTCCCAAATGCTTTTTTGAAGATGGGAATCATGAACACTGACTTTATCCAAGGTGAGAGATGGGGATTACCTAAATTAAGCAGCAGCCAGTTCTAAAATCAATTTATCGTATTAATCTTTGCAGCTGAAAAAGAGTAAGCCAAATATCTGGGCTAGAGTCAGCATATACAAAACAGACTTTCTCACTGTTCTTGCACATCACCAAATACCAATCAGGAAATAAAAGCATATTTAGCAATTTTCAGATATAATTGAAGAAAATTTCAAAGGACAACAACATGTGGGTTTATTCCCCTAGCCTTTTTCAGACAGGAAAGTTAACCAGGAGACCCACAGAGTTGTATGACAGGATATCCCACTAGCAGCAGAAACGTCCATCATCCCCTAAAAAACAGCTCAAAAACATCACCAAAGAAAAATGGAAAGAAATTCTCAAACACAGTGGGATAGAAATCAGAGGTCATTTTAACGGAAGAAATCTTCTGAGAAATGTTTAGCAGAGGAAAGGATACCAAGGAACATCTATGTAGTTGCTAAAAATTGTCACTGATTTGATGGCACATAATCAAGGCATAACAGGTTTTGGCAGCAAATGACATAGTAAGATAGAATACTGACCTTGAATTTCATTCCTTCTAGTGAAAACAGAGAAATGGGAAAGTTGGAGGGGCAGCACCTTCTGTAGTAAGGCACAAAATAGGTGCTCAATCTGAGCATAAAGTTTTCCTAATTAGAGGAAATATGCAAGAGTCAGTCATTTTATTTTGGTCATTGACCAGCAAAACAATACACAAGAGTCACAACTGATTAAAGAAAAATCAGCTATCAAGTCATATACCACAAATAAATATTGTAAGCTACAAGTAAAATGCAAATTGTAAGTTAAAGTTAAAGAATTTGGAATATAAAAATTAATATAGTAAAGTGTATTTCTTTTCATAGGTATGTTTGAAGTACTATGAACATGAATTTGTAGAACTAGCATGTCAGTGTCCAGCTGTAGTTTGCTGCCGATGCTCTCCCACCCAAAAAGCTCACATTGTAAAATTGTTGCAGCATCACACAGGAAAGCGTACATGTGCAATAGGTTTGTATCAGTTTTGGTTTCCTTTCAATTGTGAAATTTGGCACAGTAATGAAAAATAAATGAATATTTTAAAAAGATTGCCACAGTATCATGTAAAAATAAAACAATGATATGGCAATCCTTTAAATAGAATGCTAAACATAACAAAGGAATGTTTATTTCACTTTGTTTTGCTAAAGCAGGTACAGTTAAATCTCAGAAAAATGACCAGCCAGGGTTTGAAATTGTCAGCCAGTATTTTATTGGACTATACATAGCTTTGGATTTGAAGGCTAAAAGTTGTTTTTTTCAAAATTTTGTAATGTCTCCTTTGTAATTAACAAGAATGCTTTGGATATATCTCCCCAAGCAATGGGAAAATGGTGATAATAAGGCCCATAGAGTACATGACAAGTGACATCCTCAAGCATCACAAGTGATGACCGTATTGGTTCTGAATTGCACAATTTTTTTCTCTAGCACCTTGGCATCTAGGTGGCTCTTGGTGGCTCATATTGAGTCAGGAGCCATAGCATCTCCCCTCCAACTTCTTGCTTGTTGAAACAGCCTATCATGCTCAATCACAATTTTTTTATTATTTTATGAACTATAATTTATATATAGAAAATTGGGAAATCTTTTAGTAACAAAGGTGCAATAATTACTTTTTTTTTTTGCTTTTGTAAGTTGAAAAAATAAAAACAGTTTTTACTTTAAAATGTAATTCAAATACCTTTATAGAAATTCATGGTGAAATGAAATGCAGCTAGTAAATATGAAACACTGCCAAGTCAAACTTAAATATTCTGCACATGTTTTTTCAGGCGATGGAGGAAATGATGTCAGTATGATCCAGGCAGCAGATTGTGGAATTGGAATTGAAGGAAAGGTATATTTTTAAATTAGATTAAATGTGCTCTTAATAATAATATTTTAGGATTAACAGCTTCAAGTTATAGACAGCATGATTTGTGATATTCATGCAAACAGACTTCTCTTATGCAGTAGATCTTTGCATTTGCTACCTCTTTCTTATGGTCTCTGAAGTAAGACATACAGTTTTTCTAGGTGTGCCCAATGTTATAAAATATGAATTTCTATCCTAGGACCTCACTACTTTATTACCACTCTATATACTGGTATGATTTTTGCCCGTCCCTGAATTCCTGTTTCTGACCATACAAAACATCATAGTTTTCAGACTACTTTCTAAATATTTTTTTTAATTTGCTTAGTGTAATGGACCTTTTACTCACAGCTATTTTATATTTTTGTTTCATTCTCCTCTGGCTTTATTCTTCATATTTACAAATGCCTTGTGAAGCCTTTTGCCCAATCAACCATATGGCCTCATAGGCTACACTTCGAAAATGTTACAGATATAGTGAGGATTCCCTGTGTCTGCTTTGTTTAGGTGAGCAGCCCATAATAGATTTGTACTTTCAATAGACAGCAGCTCCTCAAGATTTCAAGTCTCTCTCTGGAAGAAGATTTTATACACTTAGCATGTCCTAGAAGATTGTAAGGGGTTAATCTGACATAAGTTGAATCCTTTATTCTGTTAAATAGTTCCCTTCTGTTAAGAGGTTGCCCTTAAATTTGTTGGCCCTGATCCTACTGGCTTTTCAGAAGTCCTTCGTTTTCATGACCTACAGGCTGAAACTCTTCCCAGATAAGGGAACAGGATTCTGATGATGGTGTTACCCATTCAATCATGTCCGACTCTTGGCAATTCTATGGGCCAGGTCTCTCCACATCTTCTGACCTTGCACTACTTTGCATTCTTCTATGTTCTGGCTGGTGTCAGCTTTGATGGTGGACAGGATCCTACTTCAGCCAATCCAGATGACTCTGTCTAACCAGAGTCCAATTCAGAATAATATTTTGTGAAGAAATTCCAACTGGCTTCAGGAATAGGCTAGGAATGACTGGATCTTTTGGGACACACTTTCAAAAAAGATAACTCCCACTACCACCTTAGTACAAAGATGACTTTTTGCTTCATACTGTGATGGACCCTCCAGTGGTGGTTGCTATGCAAGAGGAGGGGAGGGCAGTTTCCAGCTCCATCTAGTTCTGCTTTGCCAGATCTGTCAATTGACCCTATTAGGACCAAGATAGGGCATGTCTGGAGAGTAGCACAGGAGTGATTCCTTCTTTGTTGCCCTTGAATTGCTTGAACTGCCTTTCACAGAGAAGAGGGAAGTGATTCTGATAGGGCTGGCGATGTAAAGTAATATAAATTTGGCCTTGAAAATGAGCAATAATTATGGGGGATTTTCAGACAAGATTACTCATTCCTGAGAAAGAGGAAAGCATAAAAATAACTCAAAATAACTCTGTATTGATTTTGTTTGGTATAATATAAGTCAGGGAGAAACTCTGACAGGCTTTTAAGATTTTGTTATTCTACTTTGCAACAACGAAAAGCATTTCTAGAATTCCTGTCATTCTTGTTTCTTGACACTGCCTATCTCAGAGGAGTGACAAATTCAGAACAGTCTTTAAGATATTCCTCTGGTTGAAACTAAATAACTGTAAATAGGATTGCTGCATAGTATTCTGCAGACAGGATAAAAAAAGAAATTAGTTAGATTTTATTGCTTTCTCATCACAGTGTAGTCCTTAATATAAGATAATATATCAGTTAAAGTGAACACATTCCTTATTTTTCTCAACTCATAACCTCTTTTGGAGGAGTCTCCTTTGTCATTTCATCTGTAAAAGTTCTGCTTTCTGACTGGGCAAGAGAAAATCTGACATGTATTGCTTACTGTTTGTTGTAGACCCAACAGACATAGACTAAGTTTGTTGGGTCTAATCCAAGAGGCCTAGAAATCCAACCCTTTAAAAGTGAGAATTGTTTAGATAACACCCTCTAATGACAAAAGCTGACAAAAGTGGCTAGGAGGTTGGACTCAAACCATCTGCCATCCCTGCTACCAGGTATCTTCTACAGTTCCGTTCTGCCCATACTCTGCACCCAAAATCCAGCAACACCAAGGTCCAAATAGATGCTACATTATTTGGTGAAATATTAAGTGAATCCTGCAGAATATAAACAAGGCAGTCCTAGTGGAGCTTTTGATTTTATCAACTTGAGAATGTTCTTTGGAGAACATTTGATCTATTTCATCAGGAAACAAGTCAACAACAACAACAATGGTGCTTATAAATCAATGAGGATAAAAATTTCAGCTTCTATCCTTGCCTCTATCCTTACCTTCTAACTTCTATAACTGTTTTCAGCAAATGCAGGATGCAGTACGTGGTCATTTTCTACTTCTTTCAGTAAGCATTTTTAGGGAAAGCAACACTGTCAGTAGTGCTTCAGTGACTTCTGATACTGAGGCAAAAGACCAAATACATGATTTACAGAGAGAAAAACGTAACTGATCTTCTTCAAGTGAACTATAAATTCAAGCAACCTGCTCTTCTCTCCCCCAAAAGTAGTATTTGGATTTGGAGTCTCATTTTGGCAAAAGCTGATGGAGGTATAAAATTCATATCAGTATATAGGACAATTCTGAAAATGCCCAATTTCTGCCAAAAAAAATTTAGTTCTGGAACATGGGTGACCAACCTTTTACCTAGGCTGGATTGAGTGAAGAGGAAGTGTTTTGGGCCATATATAAAATACATAATACAGTTTTATAATATAAAATCACATAATAATGTTCAAAGTTTAGAACCTTGAGGGGTTCATTACTAGCTATCCAGGGCTATATGTGGCTCCTGGGCTGCAGGTTTGACATACCTGTTCTAGAATTTTTTGAAAGTTATCCTCCGAATTAACCTAAGTGTATTGAGACTATCAAACTAAGTATATTAACAATTCTTCCACTACTACTAAAATTTCAAATTACTTTTTGTTTATGTGTTTGGATCTTTTCCCGTGTAAGATTGAGAGTATCTTGGTGACATTTCAACGAGGTCCCATTCGTCATCTTCAGGCTGGTGTCTTCAGCTTCGTGCTTTCCTTGCACAAGCTCATTGAAACGTCACCAAGTTACTCTCAATTTTACATGGGAAAAGACCTGAATACACCAAAACTTGCATATATATATAGATTTTAAGTATTTTAACCAACAGACTTTTAATGATGTGGGGAAACACCTGAGATTTTAACTTTTTACATATATATATATATATCTCCAAAGTGCTACACTGATCATGTTATCATGTTATTTTTTTATTTAGGAAGGGAAACAAGCTTCTTTGGCTGCTGATTTTTCTATAACACAATTTAAACACATTGGTAGACTGCTGATGGTACATGGTCGAAACAGTTACAAAAGATCAGCAGCTCTAGGTCAATTTGTCATGCACAGAGGCCTTATTATTTCAACTATGCAGGTACCTATTTTGGAAAACAATTTATAGAACCTTCTTTTTTTCTAACTTTGATAACACCTTCCACTATATTGTATGATGTATAATAATCTCCATGTAACTGCTTATATTTTTCTAGGCTGTGTTTTCATCTGTCTTCTATTTTGCATCTGTTCCTCTATATCAGGGTTTCCTAATGGTGGGGTAAGTAGCAATCACAATGCTTCAAGTACTTTATTTCAAACTGAAGCATTTTATGTAAGCTTTAAACAATATTCAACTGTTTTAAAATTGTTTTTCTCTAAGGTATGCAACCATATACACTATGTTTCCAGTCTTCTCTTTAGTGTTGGATCAAGATGTAAAACCAGAAATGGCACTATTGTATCCTGAGCTTTACAAAGATCTTACCAAGGTGAGAGCATTCATATCTCGCATGTACCTGGTATTTTTTGTTTTGAAGTACAAAACTGGAGATAAGACAGAAGGCAAAAAAGAACAACTCCTTCTTCCTGATGAAAAGTCTCCAAAGATTGGTTGGTTGGAAGGGTGCAGTGGTGGGTTGCTCCCGGTTCTGTCCGGTTCTTGTGAACCGGTAGTAAAAGTGGTGGGAGGCTCTGTCCACCCGCCCGGACATCATAATGGATGATCTACGCATGCGCAGAAGTGCGTGAGCACACACGTGCTCCCAATGCGAACCAGTAGTAAAGGTAAGTAGAACCCACCCCTGGAAAGGTGGGTAGTTTAATGTGTGGCTGTTCTCTAAACACACACTACACTGGGTAGCTAACAGTTAATTAAAAATAATTAACAAAGAATGCAATTTAAAAAAATACCTTGAGACAACATAACATCTTTGGAACAACTCAAAACATATAACCACGACACCAAGATGAGTTCTCACCAAATTAGCTGGCCCAATGCCTTGTGGAAGAACCAGATGTTTAATAGTTTATGGAAGCTGGTAGCTTCAGGGCAAACTAAGTGGTATGCTGTCTGTAAGGAAGCTAGTTATTTTTTTGTGGAGGGAGAGTAGGAAGATAATTAGGTGATATAATTTGCTTGGCAGAAAATTAAAGTTTAGAAAAATCAGTGATGTCATGCACTCATTTTGCTTATGTTTTTAAAGTTAAAATTTTCAGGGGTTTACATTCTACCTTTTTCCTTTCAAAGAATTTAAAGGCCAGATTCCTTCTTTGAGCACCTATTATAAATAAGTATTCACTATTTGGATTTTTTGTTTCTTGCTGACTTATAAAATAAAAGTTGGCTGTACTCTTGTTGTAATCCTGAATAAAATTCTTTCCTTGACAGAACTCAATGATTGTGGTCATTCTCAAAATGCTAAACAGGCTGAAACTGTTTAGCCTGTTTAGTATTTGGTTAAAGAAAACTAAGGAAATACAGCAGGGTATCAGTTAGCCTGGAAAACTGAAAACAAATCTGGGAAAGAAGCAGCAATCTATATGATTGCTAAAACAATATATGTACTGATGTAATTTCACTGTTCTAAAATTAATCCCTAAACATCAAAACCAATAAAACTTTACTGCAACCTTGTATCACTTGTACAAATTTAATAATCTGTGTGACTGATAGAAATTGCTTTTATTTTTGTATATTTCCCCCCAAAAAACTTCATTTTTAATTTCATGTTCCACAAACATTAGCCCTTTAGTCCCTAAAATAAAATATACTCAATCTAATCTAATCTAAAATAAAATAAACCCAATCTTTTGGGTTTCTTGTTATTTTGTTAAATCACTAAAATAATGCTGCAGTGTAGTTTAAATGACTTACCTAGTATATCATAATATAAAGCCAGCTCTCAAGTGGGTTTATCTCAGCCATTCTTTTAGATATGCACGGGCATTCATCCATCATGACATAGTACTGTCTTAAAGGCTTGCTGAACTCTGGACTAATACACTTAATCTAGAATCATCTATTTTAAGACTAACTTTCAACAACAAATATCTTGAGCTTATATCTTATAAAACTGAGAACATTATTTTTCATGTCCCTGGCAATGACAAGCTTAAGAAATAATTCTAAAGAAGCCAAATATTTGCAATTCCTTTGTGTTATTTTGGGTTTCTTGTATTCTTGTATTATAGTATTTGAGTTCCAAACAACTGGGAAGACTCTTAACGGGCCAACATGAAGATTTATTTAGTATGTCAGATGCCTTTTTCTGCAGTTGTTAAGTAACCTACTCTTTGTTATTCCTTCTAGGGACGATCTTTGTCATTTAAGACCTTCTTCATCTGGGTTTTAATCAGTATTTATCAAGGTGAAGTTTTGCTTTGTATTAAGAACAGTACTATTTGAGTTTCACAATTACGTTTTCATTTTTTCATTTCAATGTTTCGTTCACATTATTTTAATAGCTGTTTAAAATATGATACTGAAATAATATAAAACCTCTTTTTAATACCACATAGGTGGTTTACATGTTTGTGTTTGTTTGTTTGTTTGTTTGTTTGTTTGTTGCATGCCTCTTTAAAGTGAGATTTTTTAAAATGAATTCCTTTCATGCATTACTGCATGAAAAACTAAGTGTAGGCATGATTGGGCATTGGATCATGTCCCCTGAGTCCACATGGATAGTTGAATATCATAAAGGTGTTTTTATGGGATTTCTGCATTGTGTTCATATATATAAACCCCCTTTTGAATGTGTGAATGTCGGGGATATCATAATGTGAGATCATGGAGATTGAAAATATTTGAATGGACTTAATCAAATTCTAACTAACACAATCAGAAAAATATTCACATGAATTTCATAAACTGCACAATGGTTTTCTCCATAGCACTCTAGGAATCTTATTTCAAGATGTTTGCATTGTAGTATTAGTTAAGAATATACGTTCTTTCTTTTTTTAACATATTTATTTTCATTTATCAACAAGAATAAAATACAAAACACAAAAACATCCAACACTAACAATGAAAAAAAGAAGAAAAAAATTCTTTTTAAATTCACAAAAGAAATGAAAGCATGTTGTTCCCCTAAAGCAGGGGTGTGAAACTCGCATCGTCACGGCAGCATCACGTGATGTATCATGACTTTTTTCCCCTTTGCTAATCCGGGCGTGGCCAGCGCGTGACGCATATGGCCCATGGGCCACAGGTTTGACACCCCTGCCCTAAAGTAACTTATTTCTATGATAGATGCTGGAATGTATCTAGTTCTTAACTTTTACAGCACTGTTCTCAGAATGATTGCAAATAGCTGTTTCTTGTGAAATGATCAAAAGTTACAGTTGTAGGGCATATGCATGACACACTAGTCTATAAAGTGAATCAGCAATAAAAATGTGTATGTCTGTGTTTCTTAGGTGGCATTTTGATGTATGGAGCCCTTCTGCTGTTTGAATCTGAATTTGTCCATGTTGTTGCCATTTCCTTCACGGCACTGATCCTGACTGAACTCTTGATGGTTGCTCTCACTATACGCACCTGGCACTGGTTAATGATCGTGGCTGAAATCTTCAGTCTTTGCTGCTATGTAGCTTCTCTTGCATTCCTTAATGAATATTTTGGTGAGTAGCTCCCACATATATAATACTTAGCTGCTTTTTTTAAAAAAAATTATGCAAGCCTAATAAGTGCATCTAAAATATGGAGAGTAATTTAACACAGTTTTTTTCTTTTCAATAGTAACTGAATTTTATTAGCTATAGTGCTAAATTGCTATAGCTGTAAAAATTTGTTAAAAAGGAATGTATTTAATAATAAAGATCTGAAATTTTATTTCAGAGGTTTTCATGCATACTAGGATCCCATCCCTTCAAGAGCTGAATTCAGATTTCTGTTGGGCTAACACATTTTCTAACACTTAATATAGATTTTAGAAATAATGTTCATTTTTGCTATATTTTTACTATACATGCATATCTTTAGATGCTACTAATCTCTTTCTGTCTTTAAAATCTTACTAATAATTCCTTTATGATTTTATCTTCTCTTATTTTCTTGCCCTTCTATGAATCTGTCCTTTCTTCTTGTGCCCTACTGGAGCAGGTATAGGCAGAGTGTCTTTTGGAGCTTTCTTAGGTAGGTATCATTGCTATTTCCTTAATGATAAGATGCCACTTAGAAAAACTTACCTAAAAGAAAAGGCAACTTGAAGAAGAGAGAGAGAGAGAGAGTATATTTCTCTTGGTCCCTCTACATACACATAAACACAAAGTTGAAGTACAACAAATATTGGGCCTGTCAAAAAGCCAAGAAACACTGACTCAATTTGACTCAATTTTCAATCTGTAATTAAAATTTTAATGGATCCTCCATACTACTAGTAGTCCTTGTAAACTAACGACCACACTTGAGCCCAAAATTTCCATTGCTAAGCAAGAAATTTCTTAAGTGAGTTTTGCCCCATTTTATGATCTTGCTTACCACAGTTGTTAAGTGAATCACTGCAGTTATTAAATTAGTAACAGGATAGTTAAGTGAATCTGGCTTCTCCTTTGACTTTGCTTGTCAGAAGGTTGCAAAAGTTGACCATATGACCATCGGGATGCTGCAACCGTGAAAAAATGGTCATAAGCCACTTTTTTCAGTGCTGCTGCAACTTTGAATGGCCACGAAATGAATGGTTGTAAGTTGAGATTACCTGTACTTGATTTAATAAAATTATAGCCTTAAGAAATATGTACTGTACTTCTGTGATAGCTATTACATAACAAGAAAAGTTTTCTCTATTTTAAAATAAAAATAAATATGAGGGGATCGTATTCAGTCTCTGAGATACAAAATTGAACAAAAACAAAATTGCATTTATGTGTTATTTCTAAGTATGTTGAATACATTTCTATTGTAACATACAAGAATAACATTTTGGGAAAAAGGACTCACGAAGAGAGGTATATAATTAAATCAATTCCAAATTAATTGTTATTTAGTGAATAAATAAAATTAAAGCAATAGATTTTGAAAAGCTGCTTCTGTTCTTTGTTGTTTGCCTTTGAACAATGATAGAGTTACGTTTCCAGATTTGTCTTGATGGTTGTGTCATTTGGACTGCTGTCTAAATAAAGGAATGATTAAAAAAAACATTTTTAGAAAAGTCATGTAACAATGAACTTGTAAAGTTAATCACCTCCTGGTATTTATTTCAAAATAAATGGCTTTGTCTTGAATCAAACTTCACTCCTACAATTGTCCATGTACTTTTCTTGGCAATACTGCACTCTCCTCTCCTCTCCTCTTCCCTCACCTTCCCTTCTCTTGATTTTCTTGGATTCTCTGCTAGTCTGCCATCCAAGCACAGTATCTAAACTAAAATATGTCACAATGTTTCAGTGTTACTCTTGCTCTTCTTTTTTCCCCTATATAAATGATCTTTTTTTTTGTTCCCATAGATGTTGCCTTTATCACAACAGTGACCTTCCTATGGAAAGTGTCAGCCATCACCGTAGTAAGCTGTCTTCCACTTTATATTCTGAAGTATTTAAAACGTAAATTTTCTCCTCCAAATTATTCCAAACTTACCTCGTAAATGTGACGGAACACCTGTGTTTTTCATCAATACGACTTTAGCTAGAAATTGCTTCAAGTGTACTCATTCTACTTAAGTCTGTGATAGATTAAACAAACGAGGGAAATGATTACAAGAAATATGGAGCGAAACAGAGCACAAAGAGGATGAAGAAGATGGATACTTCTGATAAGTATTACAGCAAACTTGATTGACATAACTATCAAGTACAAAAACTTCATTTTGTATGTGGCTTTTTAACAGTTTGAGTTAACAGTGCTTCTGAATTATATAATTGCTACTGTAAAGGATTTATTCCTACTGCACTATTTTTCTGAACATGAATAGAAGATGTTGTTTCCTATAAACCTAGGCCTTCCCAATTTCTTTTGTAGAAATATTCACTCCCATGTAAAGTATATCATGCCTAGAAACTGTAAAGGTCATTGTCTCTACTTGCTGCTATATGTAACTCTGATATATGCACTGTATGAATTATGTACAGCTGTCTGTGTAGCACAGTATTTGTTTGGGATCAGTGGTCCTCTTTTTTATATATTCTCCATTCCTAGCTGCATTAAAGGAATCTGAATAGCCGAGGAATCGACAGCAGTCTTTTAACTGCAAATGGAGACTGGGTTGCACAAAATACTATGAAAATAAACTTCTGTACATAATTACATTACATCTACCATCCTGTACAGACAGACCACTGTAAAATTAATGTTCAGCAAATGTTTTACAGGCTCCCTATCTGCTTCATAATTGTAAAACTGCACTCTAGAAGTGTCAGCACATTACCAGACTTTTCCCATATAGAGGTTAATTTTGTATGAAAAGTTCAGCAACAGTGCGTCTGCAGCCTTCATTTATTTTATTGGCAGGATATACAAAAGCCATTTGGAAATGATTGGAGGTTATGCAGTGGCCATGCCTTAGAGATCAGGGCCAAACAATGAAACAGTGAACAACTATGAATACAGAAATTCTCCCAGGACCTGTACACAGCTCCCTTCCCTGCTGATACCAAAAGAGGGCTGATTCACGTGTATTCCTCCCTGGGGTACAGGCCGATTATTTTGGTTGATATGAATGAGGGTCCCCCACACTTCACGCGAGCATAGGCTGCACCTAGAGCTCTGAACCAGACTAGTAAATGCACATTATAATCTGTTTACTTAAAGTAACTCAGGTAAAAAAGAATGACATGGGCGTAACAGTGGTAGAAAATCTATCATCTTCCAGAATATGATTTGTGTACTTTTGAGTTTCTACAAAACAAGAAAAAAGTAAAATGACTCCTTGGTCAAATGTAATCTTAATAGTTCTTTAATCGTATGTACTGTAATCTAGAATACCTTCCTTTCATGGTACTATTTTCTTTTTCAAAAGCTACATGTACATAGCAGTTCCATATAACCTGGTATTTCTGAAACGTAGATATAAATTAACCATGTTTCTTTACTGGGCATTTAATGACTGTAGTTATCAAATCATTTTTGTTAGCCCGAGTCACAACAAAACTCACTGTATTTCATCTTGTACAACCATAAACTTATACCACAGTTAATTTAAAAGGATGCTAAATTGAAACTCTTCCAGAAAAAGACTGTTGTTGAACTACTTGAGTTCCGATCTCCTTTGTTTTGAAGATATTTAATAGTTAATCTTGCTTTTAATATGTTTTGAGCCATTCTTCATTATAAAAGCAATAAAATTTCCTTTCTACCAAATGTTTTTGGAAGTTTGTCAAATAAACTGTATTTGATATCATTTATTTTATACTCTTTTATAGCCCTTTAATGGGTTAGAGAACGATCAGTTAATTGCAATGCCCACTAGATGTCGCTGGGAAAGGGGTTGGCTGGCACATTGCTTTTTACCCTGTGCTTACTGGAAAAAAGGAAAGTGAAATATCCCTTGCTGTTTTGAAACCCTGATAAATAATTAGATACAAATCATTAGCCCTCGATGAACAGAATATTCAGCAATATTATATCCAGTCTCAATATTGTCTGAATGTTTCAATAACACTAAAGTCCCATGATGGTGATGCTGTCCATTCAATTGTGTCTTATTCTCAGTGATCCAGAGGACTGTCTCTCCACATTGTCCAGTCTTGTACAGCTTCTTTCAGTTATTTTATGCTCTGGCTGCTGGTGGTTTTGAAAGTTCCTTCTTCCAAACTTTACTCCGCTCTTTTTTTTAATTCTTCCAAGTCCCCGCTTCCTCTGTTCACTTCAGCACACATTTTGGACAAGAAAGGTGAAAGAATGCAACCTTGTCACACTCTTTCTCTATCTTGAACCAATCAAATGTTATCATATGGTGTTTACACAGTGGTTTCCTGATTTGTGTACAGTGACTGTGCCAGCTTGACCAGATGTGTTGGCAACCCCAGAACATTTAAAGTTCTCCACAGCTTGTCATAGATTCAATAGAAGGCTTTCTTGTAGTCAATAAAGCAGATGTAGATGGTTTTTTTTTTTGTATATTCTTGAAATATTTCCATGATCTATTGTAGATTTGCAATATATAGACAGTGCCACGACCCTTTCTGATGCCAGCTTGAACATCTGGTCATGCCCTTTCAATGGCCGGTGCCAAATGTTGCATGATCTTATGGAGAGTCTTGCTAGTGTGAGGGATGAGGGTAATTGCATGGTAATTGGAGCAATGTTGGAGTCGTCCTTTTTTGGCATGGAATGAACACTGATTGTTTCCAATCCTGTGGCCATGTGTTCATTTCCCAAATTTTCTGGCACATGGCTGTGATAGTTGTGGGTGGTACAGGCCTCAGCAATTCTGTGGGGATGGGGTCGACACCTGGGGTCTTGTTGTTTGGCAATTGGCTCATTACTCGTGTGTGTGTGTGTGTGTGTGTGTGTGTGTGTGTGTGTATAAGATACACATCACAAAACTTTTCTTTTCCAGTTCTTATCTTTCACGAAAAATAAAATCCTTTATCTTTCTACAGGGAATCTTTTCTACAGCTCTTGTACTTAAGGTTATTTAGCTGCCAACAACCAGACCTATGTGCCTATCACATAACTTGCCAAGCATATTATAAAAGAGGGATGGAAGCTGAAGTTTAAGGATTACAATAGCCAATTTATGCCATGATACCACTACACCAAAAGTGTAAAACCATGGATAAATGTCAGCAACCTCAAGATTCCAGCTTTAACAGCTATGATAAATATGCTTTAAAAAAAAAGTATATTCCCTATCTTTGTGTGAATAACATTAGACTGTGCAGGGGAGTAATTTTAACTTTCTCCTTTATTGCCAAATCTGTATAGTCTCTGCCAGGCTCTAAAAAATATTGCTATATTCACCATAATTTCTTCCTTCTACCTGCAATGCCATTTTTGCTTTTCTCAAATGCCTTTTCTCTATGCAGATGCCGACGTAAGAAAAGCGGAAGAATCAGACATTGCTCCCTGCAATGAGCTTTGTTTTAATAGCATTCTAGGCTGATATTACTATTATTATTATAACTCAGTTGAAATGAAAATAATTAAAAAAGAAAAAAACCTTCAATGTGCTTGCCCCCCTGCAGGGAAGAAAATCAGCAGCGGGGAATCGAGAGGAAACAGTCCCAGCATTATATGTAAACAAACAGGAGGTACAATATCTTTTAAGGCTATTGAAGATGCCTAAGAATTTCTCTGATAAACAAAACACAGCCAGAGCTACATGATTCCCAACCAGCATTAACAACCTAGCAGATGCCCTCAGCAGGGTTCACAGCTGTTAACTGTGCGAATAGGATTTTGCTCAGCCAATTGTGGGTGAAAAGCTTCTCCTTCAGCTGCAGAGCTACAGTCAAAGGCCTATTTGCCACTCCATCAGCTGAAAGCCATAGATTTGATGAGTGCCTTCCACAGCAGAGTCAGCACAGTCAGATGCCCGGCTCAGAAAACATTCATGAACTGTGCCACAGTCACATGTCTTTCCCTTCTGCTGTTACTTCTCTTCCAGTGTAGGGTTTGGACAAGTATTCAGCCACCTTTCCTTTGTCTGTCTGTCTGTAAAATTTCTAAAGCTGCCCATCTCACTGTGTAAATCTGGATGGTGTACAATAAAACAAGCAATTAAAAAACATCTTAAATAACAATATAAAATACAGGTAGTCCTTGACTTAAAAACGGTTTGCTTAGTGACCATTTGGAGTTACAACAGCAGTGAAAAAAGTGACTTATGACCATTTTTCACACAATCATTGCGGCATCCCCTTGGTCATGTGATCAAAATTCAGATGCTTGGCAACTGAGTCGTATTTATGAGCCTTGCAATGTTCTGGGGTCACGTGATCCCCTTTTGCAACTTTCTGGCAAGCAAAGGCAATGGGGAAGCCAGATTCACTTAACAACCATGTTACTAACTTAACAACTGCAGTGATTCACTTAACAATTGTAGCAAGAAATGGGGCAAAATCACTTAACAAATGTTTCACTTAACAGAAATTGTGATCATAAGTCGAGGACTACCTGTATAAATGAGACCACAAGTGAATGCACCAATATTTCACATACAATATAACTTATCTCCTGGACTCCCTACAACCATGGAATCCCCTGCTTGGAAAAAGAAAATTACGTTTTAAGAGATTTCCAGAAGGACCTTTCATCTACATTTGCACTTGCCAAGTTGCAACTTAGTATGTTAAGAAGAACCTAAGGAAATGCAATCACATATCTTGAGAAGAAGGGGGAGATGAGAAAGCAAAATTTTACTAAATGAAAATTTCTTAATTTAAATTTTTAGAGGACCTCATGATTCTTCACATGACTTTTTTTTTAAAGTTTTTTATTTTTTTAAAACAAACATTTAATACATCAGTCATTCCTTCCGTGTGACATCTCGGTGTTGTCTCCAAACGTTCTTCTTTTTGTTATTTCTTCTGTCTTCGTTCTCATCGAATCAATTACAACAATTCATCACTAACAAAATATTCTGATTATGGCATTTTTATATATAACTATTAATTTACTTCTTCACATGACTTTCTTGTTCTGCATGCCAGCACTGATATTTGTTTATAAACGATTAGGGCTGTAAACGTGTGGTTTACAGTTCCCATGTTCCATGTAGTTAGAGGTCCCATGTTGTGTGGGAATGCAAACTCTGAACAGACATAATAGTTAAAGAGACAAAAATGGAGACTTCTGTGGCAGAGCAAGTTCAAAGGAAAATAGTCTCCACTTTGCATGAAAATAAAGCATTTTAATTGATTGTGGATATAATTTAAATGTCCCTATCCTAGTTTTCAGAAGTTACTGTCTCAAATTCTAAATTGCCGGAAAAGTTATGTGACAAGTCTCAAGTTTGATCTGTTTTAATATCAGAATAGTTTTGAGTTGAAGACTTAGGCCAAGCCAGGTAAGAAAAAGTGGTAGACAAATGCTGTTTCCTTGGCCATATTTTATTGAAATCCAAAAAGTACTTCATTGTATTCACGTGAACATTTTATAGAGTAGATCAGTGTTTCGTTTCATTTCAGTCTTAGTGAAATGAAAACACAAAGAAAAACAACGGATACCACGATCAGACAGATCACTTAATATAATAAGACTTGGTTTTGAATAACATCAGTAAAGGCTGTGCTGCACAACTCTTTGTCAGAGTAAAATGTAATGCTTAGAGAAAACAAAGAAGTCTTAAGAAAATCACATTACTTGAGATAAGTATGAAGTAAATTGTACTAACGTCTAATATGCATGAGCTAGATAGGAACTCAAGTACTAAATCCTTCAGAGAGGTATAACAAGGAAAGAAAGAAGAAACAAGAAATGAAGAAGAAATAAGATTATCCAGAACTAGGGAAGATTGAAGCCCATGTGAAGCAGTGATCATGGGGGTGTAAGCTGTGGTGATATAAAAAGATTGCAGGATAAATTATGAAGGTATTGAGAAAGCAAATGAATCGGTGAGAGACTTCAGAAATAATTAGACCAGCAAAGAATGGATGGAAAGAGAGATTAGAAGAGCAAATGTGGTGAGAGGAAATTCATCAGAATGGGACAGTTCCAAGATGAAAGGGAAAGGTGGGTGAGAAAAGACAACTAAGTTGGGTAGTAAATAATTTTGGAGACAATTAAATGTCAGTACTGTTGCCAACGTTACTGGCAATGAATCACTGATTTCAGGTAACGCTCCTCAAGATGTAGGGCATATTGGATGTGAAAGTGGAAATTCGGGGGTGAGATCCTTTAGGAATAGCATTATTAGCCATGATAATTATGCTTCCTATTAATCATTGGAAACATCCAGATTCCAGAACTTGCACAGATACACGTAACAGCACATGAATTAACTTCCACTCTTATGGAACTGATTCCCTCTTTTGTTAGGAAGTAAAATATCAAGTGGAATATGCTATATAGTACCATGATGGTGAACCTATGGCATGCGTGCCACAGGTGGCATGCGGAACCATATTGGTGGGCACACGAGCATTGCCCTAGGTCAGCTCCAGCACGCATGCGCGCACTGGCCAGCTGATTTTTGGGCCTTCTGGGCCCAACGGAAGTCAGCAAACGGGCTGTTTCCAGCCTCTGGAGGGCCTCCAGGGAGGTGAGGATGGCTGTTTTTGCCCCTCCCCCTGGCTCCTAGAAAGCCTCTGGAGCCTGAGGAGGGCAACAAAACAGACCTACTGGGCCCACCGTGCCATCACATGCCAAAAGCAGGGGGAGCATGGGGGGTCACACACACATGCATGGGGGGGCAGGGTGCATAGAATTATGGGTGTGGGCACGCACACACATGACCACCCCACACTCCTCCAGCTTTTGGCATGTGATGGAAAAAAGGTTAGCCATCACTGCTATAGTATGTACTGTATGAGAAAGATTGCCACCTGGTTCAAGGAACACAAGGTTCTGTTGACATTTTTTATAGTAAGATCCTTTCAGCTTACCAATGAAAATCCAGCTACAAATTAGCTTGCACCCATTATTATTTATTTATTTATTTATTTATTTTATTAGATTTTTATACCGCCCTTCTCCCGAAGGACTCAGGGCGGTGAGCAGCCAAAGAGTAAAAAACATACCATACAAAGTTTAAAACAATTTAAAAATATAAAAATATAAAAAGTTTTGGCCCCTTAATTTAAGACACCCCAGGTAAAATCAATTTCCAATTTAAAATAACTAAAAAGGGAGTTAAGCCAGCTTGGCTTGATGGAATAAAAACATTTTGAGGGCACGGCAAAAAGAATGGAGATCTGGGATCCTACGTATCTCCGGGGGCAGATCGTTCCAAAGGGCAGGTGCCGCCACAGAGAAGGCTCTCCCCCTGGGGGTCGCCAGCCGACATTGTCAGCATTAAATCTTTATGCTGTCATCCCATTGATACAACTATCCTGAACTCTTAACTTGTCCCAGCAGCTGTTCATAAAATTGAACTCACAGATGCAGTTAATTCAGAATTAAGACCCTAGGTCCTTTCATGTTAACTATTTTGATGTGACGATGTCTCTGTTTCATCTGATGGGCAGAATTAACGCTAGGGAAGGTCCATGTAAAGCTGAAATCGGGAAAGCAATTCCAACAGTGCTTATATAGTACGTACTAAATAATAAAATGTTTTCCTTGGGTACTGTACAATGATCAATTTGGATATGCCTGAATAAATGAAATTAATCCATTCCTCAAATATCTGAAACTCTGAAAACCAGAATAGTTTTCAAGCTAAAGGGTTGAGTGACATTCCAGATCCCAGACCTTTATTCACAAGACAAAAGCTAAAACCAATTTCATTCAATTTAAGTATTTTATAATTAGATCAGTGGAAAACAATATTACTGCTCTCTGTGCAGTTGATAGTTCACCTTTTGCCTTGATTGGGCTCAATATACAGTAAGCTTGCTACCTGAGTAAGAGATCACCATTAGATCCCAGGCTGTAGGCTAGACAAGCAAAAACACATTGAAAGAAGGCAATGGTGAACGCCTTCCACAGGTTGTCACAAAAATGTCACAGGTGTGTCCGTGTGGTTTTCAGGCTTCAAACTCAACTTCAGAACATCTTTACCCAACCCTATTTTTATCCCAATTTTTATAATGCCTCTAAAGTATCTCTGAAATAATATTCATTCCAAAACACTATGTACATTTCCATAGAGATGGAATTTCAAAATGGCATATTATAATCATTTCAGCTGGAAGGCATCTTCACTGAAAAATGGCTGATTGTCATAGCCTGCAATTCTTGAATAGTTTGGTAGGAAGGCTCCATTATAGAAGACCTAATCCTAAACCAAGCCCCTCAATGCTTGGACCCCAAGGGAGATTTCTGTCTAATTGGTCAACCGCTGCATTTGGTACACAGTGGTAAACAGCACACAGGATCAGGGCCAAAACTTATGGAGAATGGAAAACAGTAATATGCTATTAAAGGCTTTGTGATCCAGTGCAAGCCTCCTCTTCCTCTTTTCTCTGCTTTACTGGCTGATGAATCATCTGCCCAGCTGCTTTCCCCTTGATAAACTTGTACATGGCTTCTTGACTCAAGTACAGTCTCAGCCTCAGGAGAATCTGTATCAGTATCTTTTATAAAAAGGACAGCAAGCAATTTCCATAAGAATAGTCATCAGGACTTCCCAACATGGGATAGGAGAGGAACTACAGCCAGGGATGGTAGCAAGCTAATTCTCATCTATGGCTTCATTCCAAAGATTTTTTTTTTTTAACTTTGCATTTTGAAAAATAATTTCGGAGAATTTTCAAGATAGATTTATTTCCAAGGCAATGCACGGTATCTTCTAAAGTAGGAATTAGTCAAGCTCATGACAATAATCAATTAAAAATGAAAACAGATTCTTCTCAGTAAGACGTTTTGATTATTTTTTTTTACTTTTGACCCTTTAGTCCAGTGATGGCTAACCTTTTTGCTGTCACATGCCAAAAGCGGGGGGAGCACAGAGGGGTCACGCACGTGCATGCCCACACCCATAATTCAATGCACCCCGTCCCTGCACACATGACCCCTCCACATCCCCCCCCCATTTTGGCAGTGGGCTCGTAGGCCAGTTTTTCACCCTCCCCAGGCTCCAGAGGCTTTCTTGGAGCCTGGAGAGGACGAAAACAGACTGGAAGTCTGTTATTAACATCTGCTGCTTGCAATTACTGCAAGTTCGAGTCCCACCAGGCTCAAGGTCGA
>JANHZT010001652.1:46947-64769 GCA_032468215.1 Stegonotus admiraltiensis | reverse complement strand
ACTTTTGTATCGAGGTATTTTATCATGGCTGTACACCGCCCTGAGTCCTCCGGGAGAAGGGCGGTATATAAATATTATCATCATCATCATCATCATCATCATCATTGGGACATAGTTTGCTCATTTTATTTTTAATATTCTTTCTATGAATCAGCAGGCTGGTTCATATATAATCATTCTGTCATCCTCAGCAAGCATGGCCATTCACCTTTCTATTGGTAAATGTCTATGGAGATTCTCAATCACTCAGGTCATTGTTGTCCCAAAGATGCTTTTTGAAGAGGCAACTGGACTTTCTTGTTTTTCTTTGAAGACATTTTGTTTCTCATCACAGAAGCTTCTTCAAGTTCTAACTGGATAGTGGGGAATGGAAGGAATGGCAGTATTTATATTCCTTGCAGACAGCTGATCATTTGCATTATTTTAGAGAGTTGTTGAGGCCACTGGAGGATTATTACCCTGAGGACACAAATAAATCTCCAGTAGCCTCAATGACTTTAAAAGAATACAATTGACCAGCTGTCTGCAAGGAATATGACACCTTTGAAGTGAAATATCTTCAAAGAAAAACTAGAAAGTCTAGTTGCGTCTTGAAAAAGCACCTGTGGGATTTTCTATTGGTAATGAAGGAGCTTGCTGGTCGGTCTTGTACATAACTGTCTTCTAAATGTTTATCGAAAGGGAAGCCATCGTTACATTTGGCCACAGCCTTTTTCATTAACATCAAATGTGTTAATGTTGATTTCAATTAACCTGTGTCACTTATTTTTAAATATACAAGATTTTGTATTCATGCCAAATTATATACAAATTAATTCTTTGTTAATGATTTTTTTCTTCTTTAGTGATAATTAACTGCCAACTCTAAGCCCAAAATGTAACTTGTATCTTACTTGCAAAGTATCTGTGAAAATGCTATTTAAATCACATCTCTGTTTATAAATTGTGTTTAAAGAAAATACTAAATGTTTCTGTGAACTGATACAACTGATAAAATTTAGCTTAGTCCTAAAGTTTCTGAATTAAATAAATGTGACCTGGAAACTTACCTTGATGAAATATCTCTGTACTGTCGTGTGGAATATAATATATATATATATATATAGACACTATTATTATTATTTAAGATAGTTCAATTTTTGTTTCTAGAAAGAAAGGCTTTATGAAGGAATTATGTACTTTTTCTTAAGCTTGTCATTCTCTCTGAAGTTTTGTTTTTGTGAACTCTGAAAGCCCCTTCACTGACTCCCTATGCTTGAATTGACCCGTTGTGCAGACATCTATCAAATGGGCCATCAGTAGCAGTCGACAAGCAGTAGTACATCCAAGTTTTTAAAAATTCCTTTGATTACTACAGATCCATAGAACCCTTGGGTCCAGGGCTTCTACTGTAGCACAGCTATTTGCAAATAGATTTTTATAGCACATTAGAGCTGGCGGAGAGTCCAAAAAAAATAGCCTTTTTCACTATTAGAACCAGCTGTGGCTTTCTTGCTTGGATGAGTCATTCATATTTTGGTGAGGGAGGGGGGGAAACTAGCAAAGGACACACAGAGCTTTATTCAAGACTTTGTTTGTTTTTGCAAAGGGTATCCTAGCCACAAGCCAACTTGATCATATTAACTCTATGTTTATTCAAAGCACTTTCTTTTTCTTTCAACAGTTCCAATTATAAAAACAGAACCCTCTGATGATTACGACTCTGCTCAAACCTGTGGACCAAGGAGCCATGGATTAAGCCCTCTCTCCAAACCATATTACAGCCAGCAGATCATGATGCCTCCTGATCCTGGCTCGTGCCTTGTAGCTGGCTTCGCTTCCTGTCAGCAGAGAAACACTGTGATGTCATCATCTCCCAGCTCTAGTCCTAAGCTGCATGATCTTTCCTCTCCTGCTTACAAGTGCATCACCAACCCAGGCCATAATCATCTAGGACTTCAGCAGACGGCTGGAGGTGTCCCCACCATACAGGAAGTGCCAAGGTCTATTGTTGTGCACCCAAGCTCTCCCGATCAGTCATCTCACATCATGCTGCAGCCGCAGGTGAGTCAACATCTGAGCAGTACCTGTTCCCTTGGTAATCAACAAGCACTCTATCCCAACAGTCCCTCCTCTCCAGTTCCATCTGTAACCCAGGAGTCAACCTATTTGCAGTCCTGCAGTCCAACTCATTCAACTGTAATGGGCCAACAGCAGCTGTCGAATGTTCAAAGAAATGAAACTCCAGCAAATCAGCCACAGTCATTGACCGACTTGCATGAGGACAATAATCATAATTTGGCCCCTATGCCCGTAACAGTCAAGCAAGAACCTGAAGAATTGGACCAGTTATACCTGGATGATGGTAAGTCTGCAGATATAGAGGTTTGTGTTCAGCCATTTTGTGTTGAGCCATTGAGTTATTGTAGCCTTGTGGAATATTCGGGAAAGGGGAAGCTGACAACTAACAGCCTTGTGGAATGGCACAGAAGTCTGATTGGATGACATACGTATGGAAAGATTTATTCGCTGTTGTCAACATTAATGAAAGTTCATAACCTAAACATTAAACACTATTAGTCATTGTTAAAGTATCTGCATGTCCAAAAACTAAGGTATAATAATGTTAACCATTATTGGTCTTGGTTTAAGCCATAGACAATGGCAAGTAGAATGACATTGAAAGCTATCCATTATATAGCAGCTTGAAATACATAAGCTTACTAGTTAGAATTAAATGATGAAAAAGTGTTATATTTTATCTAAGAATACCTATGTTAAAAAAGGCACAAATATTTTCCTTCTCTAGCATGTGAAATTAAAGTTGTTTCCATTGCCACATGAAAAAATATTTGTTTTGAATTCTAAATCATAGCCAATTTTGTACATACATCTACATATTTCATACATGTATATTTTGCATGCACCATTGCATTGCTAAAATGCTACACTGAGTTTGTCCAGCTTCCAAAGATTGAATCATTTAAAGCAATAAAAGATGAAATCTGGAATTTTATTGCATTACTTCACTGTGATGCAGTGCCTAAAGTCCTGAACGTTATGATGTTTGACCTAAGGCAATGAAAGAAGTCCTTCCAAAAGAAATGCCTTTGAATAGGTCAATTTTTTCAATCAATATAATACTTAAAATTATCTTGTAATAGAAATTAACCACAAGATAGCCTATTTTGTTTAATGGTAACCAAACATTAAGGTACCATGCTAGAAACCAGAAGACTGAGAGTTCTAGTCCTATTTTAGGCATGAAAGCCATTTGGGTGATTTTGGTCACTTTCTCTCAGCCCATAATGCAACTCTCAGGTGACAAGCCAGTCGGATCATTCCTTTTGCAGCTACTGGATCAACTCTCAATTGATTAGAAAAAAGCAGATTGTGCACTTGCAGGAAAACACTAGGAAGGAAAAAGAAAAAAAAATAGTCACAATTTGTTTGTGTGTGTTTTTGCAAAAGCATTTTTAATATTTCACTCTAACCCTAGGCAGCATGACTAAACCTAATTTCTCATTTTAAAAGTTAAAATGTGAAGCTTGAATAGCAAATATTGCATTTTCTTGTTCCAGGGATTGTAATATAGTTTTTTTTAAATGTCCTACTAATATTTGCTATAATTCTGAAAAGAAATTCAAGAAGTATTCATCACATCCAAAATGGCACATGACTCCCCAGTTGCTTTTAGTATAATATTCATGTGGCTAATATAAGAATTAATTGCCTGTAAAAATATCAAATTAAACAATTTTTAAAATTCAGGAAAGCCCTTTTTATATTCTTATGTCAAGAAGGATGTTTCCATGCCAGAGCATCTGAAATGTATCTTTAATATAGTTACTTCTGCTCATTTTTTATGTCTGTATTTCCTATGCTATTGAAGTTTTGAGTCATTCATGTGAAACTTGCACATATTTTTAATTTTTTACCAACTACAGACAAGCAGCTGCCATATTACACCCCAGATTTAACCATTGTCAATAAGACCAAAAAAAAGTGTGCATAGTGGATGTGGCAGTATTTGAAAACAGCAGAATAGAAGAGAAAAAGCTGGAGAAAATCACAAATGCAAAGACCTGCAAATAGAAGTAGAATGACTCTGGCAAAAGAAAGCAAAGATAGTAGTACCAATTGTAATAGGAGCCTTGGATGCAATCCCAAAACATCTGGAGTTCCACTTTAACACCCATCGGCACTGGCAAAATCATCATGAGTCAACTGTAAAAGGCAGCTTAACTTGGAACAGGTTACATCATGCAATGATACCTTTAACATCGAATAACGACATCTGCCTATACAGGTCCTTCAGAAGGAATCAATAGGTGAATAAAAATGCCAAATCCAGTCTAAACATTTGTCTGCTTGTGCCAACAACCATAATAATAATTTCAATCAAAATAATTTCAAAAGAACAATTTTAATCAAAATTGAAAGATTATGGCATAAACTGGCTATCATGATCCCAATGGTTGTTAACACACTAGGTGCTATACCAAAAAATCTTGGATGGTGCATTGACAAAATCTCTGTCAATTACAAAAGGCCACACTACTTGAATCCACACATATACTAACTACACCAATACAACATCCTAGGTTCTTGGGAAGAGCTTGATGTGTATAAAGGCCAACACCAATTAAAACACTGGCAGCTGATAATGAACCACTTCTAGAAACAGAAAAAGTGACCATATATATAAATATCCCTTTTAAAATAATATAGAAGAGGGAGGGCTACTTTAGCTCACAAAGTCCCTGTTACTGAAGCTGAATATGTTTGGTTTTCATCAAAATGTGACTTTTCAAAAAGTATTCCTCTTTGTGTAGCACTCACAATATGTTGGCATTTAAGATTATTTTGAAAATGATAGTATTTGCCATTTCAGCATCAAAGGGAGGCCATTTGGATTATTAATCTTATTAATGTTCTTTTGGTATATTTTGATTCCTACTGCACAATGCCATTCAGTTGTGAAGTTATTTCCTACCATTAAGGACATCAAAGAAATTTGCAAGGGTTATCAATAAATGTTATCTATAAGCGAGAAGGGAACACGTCAGCACTAACAGGAAGAGACTCCTGGAAACTAACTGATGAGCCAACTTTTCTAAACAGGGAGATACTATTAATCAGTGTTTTCTTGAATCTGTTGATAACAATTCATGTTTTACAGAAAAACAACAACAAAATAAAAGTCATTCTTTAAAGCATGAAGATTGACATTTCAAAAACAACCTATTGGTTTCTGAAATGTGAAATTGATTGTGTCTTTAGGGTTGTGGGAAACTGCAAATGAAGACTTTGAAGAAGTAATCTTGAACATTATAGGTAAACATCTGAAACAAAAAGAGAGAACCATAGAATAGGGTCTGATTGTTTTAAGGGATGACTCAACCTTTGACAAAGTTTGCATGTTTAGTTATAGTGTGTTGAATAAACATAATTGTGTACCCATCATCTGAACTGCAGATTATTATTTACAAACCATAGTGGCTGAAATCAAATATGATCAATCATATCATCATCTCATTTAGCATAATGTCTGACTCGATTTAGCGTATCCCTATCTCCCTTCCCCATGCCACTGTTGATTGGCATGGGGAAGGTAACATCAGACTGAAACTCATAAAATATTTGGCATTTGCTATGGAAAGGTCAAATTGCACATTCTCCAGAATGGCCTTTTGCCTTCCAGATTGATCCTCTTCCTGTTCTTCACTAAGCATGGAATGGTGAGAACTATAGTCTGCTCCATCTGGAGAGGAACAGGTTTGATGAGACTGCTCTACGAGACTCTTTCTCTGGAAACAAGCATAGCAGAGAAGAAGTTGAATGTCAGAACCATTTGTAACTTTTTTTTAAAAAAAAGTTCTGCATGCTTTGATTTTGCTAGTGATAATTCTGTGTTGTCCTTCAGAGATGTAACAATGGGAAAATACGGGTTTCGTTTCCAGAGTGAAATTTCAATATTAAAATAACTGTAGTTAGCTTGATAACAACAAAAGAAAGATGGCAAAAATGTTTATTCATCATGGTTGCTTTCACCAGCTAAACTTATCGGTGAAAAATGTCAAAATGGTGGTCACAACTGCACAGGAAAATCCCACTCCTTTTCTACATATGTTGCATATGAAAATGGAGCAGGACTTCAACTCATGTTCATGGCCATCATTTGAGAGGTGTGGTATAGGAAAAAAACTGTTTGCAACAATAGGGCCAAATTCAAAGCATAACCAGGGTGATAAATCACAGTGGGTATAAAGATATGTCACAATGTGTTAGATGGTTTTGAAAGAGGAAAGATAATTAGATTCACCTTCAGTGATACTGCAGTATTGACAAGAACTTTTAGCTTTAGAAAAGTTGAAAATCCTGTCAACCATAACTCTGCCAAAGACCTAACAGGTTTAATAAACTACAGTGAAAGATTACCCCTATAATTATGTCCTTGGTAATCTGTAAGGTCTTACAGTGTCACTTTTGCATCTGAAAAGTCAGCTAGAGTTACCCTGAAACTGCTTTAGGAAATTGAATTTAGAAACTAAAATTGTTTTTCCACTGCACATATATTTATTCCCTCTTCTTTCTAAAGAAGGGCTTAACTTAATCAACTTACGTTGATATTTTGTACAGAGTATGCACCAGGTGTCTTCAAACTGGTGCCTTCTAGGAGTGTTGAGAATACAAGTCTCTGAATTTTCCAATCAGCATAGTCAATAGCCTTGCGAAGCCTAGCATATCCATAAGAAAGAGGTCCTTAGGTTTGGAGTTAATGGTTGGCAATGGGTAGATGTCACTCATCAGGAGATTTATTCATTGTCAGTGAATTTTTGCCATCTGTAATTGTCTCTATGTACTTGAGAGCTTTATAGCCCTCTTTCCTAGAACACATATATGACATTTGTTGTTAATGATAAAAGTGGTGGGAAATTAGGCCTATTAAACACTCATGCGGGTATGTAAAAAGGCTGTGTGTGAGTGGGAAGAACGTGGTAAAGGCAGAGTCTTACTGAACGCTGCAACTTGGCCAACTATTTTTAAAGCTCTTTCTTAAAAATAACTTTTTGAAATAAGTGCTGGGAATTGTGGAGGCTGTCCGCTACCCAAGAACCATTTATACTGCCCAACTGTTAGAAGTCTACCATGTCTGTATTTCTCCTATTTAAGCCTTTGCTTTTGCACCATATGTGTAGGAAGAGGTGGAGTGTTACACATACACACACACACACACACACACACAATTATACACATGATTTAGTCATATAGTTTATTTGAACAGGAACTGTACCAGACAGAATTCTTCTAGTGTTGAAATATATCCTTTTCATGCACCTCAGCTTTGTGATTAGAATGATTGGCTCTCCGAGCATTAAGTTTAGTCTACTGGTGCCATAATTAGCCCTTTCCTAAAACGTTGGTGGGTGCTGACTAATTTTCAGTAGTCCAGATGTCATTAGAACAACGTAGAGGTCTTCTGCAAGGCCCAGTAATACTGTCAACACACACTGGACTGGATTTCAAACTCCCCCTATTGCTCCCTCCCTGCGCTTCCTTTTATTTGGCCTAGCTTAGCAGCTCCAGAGAAGAAACAAAAGCCTTTTCTAGTGGAAAGTTTTAGCAAAGCTGGCAGGGTGCCCAGATTGAAGACCCCTCCTCATTTTATAATGGAGATTGAAAGCATATATACTCTTGTGGTAAAATACACTGTATCACTAAACCTGGGGATGAACGTTTGTTGTGATGGGGTAAGGAAGAAAAAAAAATTAAGCCTCAAATAATTCATTAGGGTCAAACCTTTAATGGACCTTAATGTCCATATTTGAGTGGTAAGTGTTTAAATGAAATCACACTGGCTCAGGTCATGGCATTAAGATTTTCCTTTTTTTTGTTGCAATAAGCTGTAGGAAGTACCCTTTCAGTGATACCTCCCAAAGAGACATTTCAGGTAGGAAATGTTTAGGGCCGTCCTAAGGTGCTGCAGCAGCTACTCTCAGTTGTACATACCTCCTCGGCTGGAAAGTTTGAGATTTCATGGAGAATTTGTCACTTATAAGTGTATTGTATATTCATTTGCTTTAGAATATAGGCAGTCCTCAACTTACAATACTCATTTAGTGACCGTTCAAAGTTACAATGGCACTGAAAAATGTGACTTATAACCAGTCCTCACGCTTACAATTTTGATTTGAATGAAAAATAGGTTGAAATTAAATAGGTACAACAGGAGAGACTCAAGTGTTGGAGTCCTTGAAGGATTGGTGAAACAGGCTTAAATGAAGAGATAAGGAGCCAATTTGAAATGTTATAACAGGACAAGTTGCGTACATTTGTAACTGTCTCAATATGGAAGGAGAAGAAAGATTATTGTATGATAATGCCAAGTCAGAATGCTTGGATAAATGGTGACTGACTATCTTTCCAAATTCTGGGAGTTGCTATTGCAGTCTGTTTAGAGTGCACCAGATTAATGAATGTTAATATGGTAACTCAACACCAAATAAAGAAATTAGCTAACTGGTAAAAAAAAAAAGTTGTTTTGTCAGTGTAATACTAACCAATTGTCTTCAACTTGAAGACTGTAATGGGAAGTAATGGGGTACAACCTGCCCTAAATGTTGCTTATTTATGGTAGCATTGTTATGTGTAGCTGTAGAAGAATGCTGGGTGATTGCCTACAAAAGAAGGAACAATTTCATTGTCACACTTGGCATCTACTAGAATACATCTTAAAATCTTTAGATATTGATAAGGAATTGCCTGTCAAAATGTGGAATGCATTGGCTGAGAACACAATATTGAAGAGCACCACTCTAAAACCGAGGATCCTGCGTTGCTGTGCTTTTGTTTAGAAGACCAAAACTTTTTTCTCCCTTTTGCCCTGATGTTCAAGTATTTGATATGAGTAATAAGCAAATCTAAGAGCAGAAAAGAAATAAAACAAGTGTCCTGTAATTTTTAATGCATTGTGGAAGTGTTTTGAAAAGAAACATTTAATGTGCATTGAAGGGCAGCAGTTAATCTAACAAATATGCTGATCTTTGTGACATTTTGTGCAACTGCTTCCTTTAGCCCAAATATCTCTCACACAGAAAAAATTGAAAGACGGTTGAGAGTCATTTCCCATTTCAGACATTTGCTTCCTTTCATCGTGCCATTTTAAATAGGAAGGATGTTTAAAATGACCATAATATTGCTTAGTGGATAAGATCATGTTGCACATAAGTTTTAGAATTTTTGTTTACTTATAAACCTGGGATGTTGCCAAAGAAAATGTATATTATCCAGAAACTTGCAGAGCTTTCCTGAAAAAGCTTTGTTCAGATGCTTGCATTCATCACTGAAATATGATATTCATTTGAAGTATTTCTGGGGAGTGTCACTTGAGAGCTGTGTAGTGTTGGCAGGTCAGTCCACAGCCACTGTGGGAGCTGTATAAACTCTCATTGCTCTAATGACCTGGTTTGTCTTGACAAAACTGCTTCTGGATAAATTATTTTTTTGAAAAATAATTTCTGAAAGTCAGCCAGCAGCCACATTGGGGCCGATGAAGGGCCTTGGTCTTCAAGATTTTGGCCATCATTACTGATTGTGTTATTTTTTTTTTCTATCAAAGCCAGATGCAGGAATATTGTAGTATGAAAAATAATTTGGGACATTGTGGATGGGCATTGGCCCTAGCAGCAAAAAATATTATTTTTATTTAGGAGCATATCTCATAAAATATATTATAGCTCTTTGGCAGTTTTAAGGCATGTAGAGTAGCTGATCCATTCATTTTGGACTGGGAAACTTTTTACCACTGGGGAAACCATCAAGACATATGATTACTAGAAAATATGCAGTTTGTGCCTGTAGAGGATGATGATTTATGATATGGTGTAAATTAGGAGAGGATTTGCAAGATGCCAAAATGGTTTTGGTAATCAAGACAGAAGATACAGAAAAGAAGAGGGGGAACCAAAATAGGCCATATTAGAGGGTAGGGATACCAAAAGTCCAAGTGATTAGAAAAGCAAGAGCAGAGTTTCAGAGGTTTGTTGTTGTATGTTATGTTTTTACTATATTTGAAGTATCCAACTTTTAAAATATAATCAAGCTTCTTTGTCAGAAATTAAACAACCAGTTCTCCAAGTTCCAAATAAGACCCTAGAGTAATTCTATTGGAATTCGCCTTGATGACTTAATATTTGCTAGGAAATATTTTGCTCAGTATCAAAACTCCCATCTGGTTTAATGGAAATTGTACTAGGACTACGATAATAGCCAAAAATGCAGGATGATTATGTTTACTGAACATAGTACTGACAGTCTAAGCCCAGCATTGCTTTTAGAGATCTCCAATGCAGCACGGGAGATTGTTTTTCTTAAATATACTTGACAACTGTTGATTTTGGGTTGTTGTTGTTTTAAAGAAAATGGAGATTCTTAGTTTGTTTTAAAAGATTGGTCTGCTCACTGTAATCCATGAGATTGCTGTCATTCTGGTCTTTTCTTTGTAAAGGATAATGTCCATGATGTCACCAAAAAGAAACATCACGCAAAGGTATTATATAAAATAATTTTATTTTGTCCCAAAAATGGGAAAATATATACAATTGTAAATTTTATTGGAAAAGTTATAAGGGAAAGTTGAGCTGCTGGGCTCTGTCAAACAGAATGAAGTTCTGTCAGGATAATGTGTTTACATCATTACATCTGGATCCTGCCTTTTTGCATAGTTTTCCAAATAACATACGTGAGTGTCCCAAGCAGTTTCCTCTTCCTAGCACTGATCTGCTTAGATTTAGTAGAATGCTACATCAAATGGTTTTGTATCATCATCTACATGTAGCCACTTGGAGATGTCATCTGTCAGCTCAGGGTAAGGAATCATCTATACTGTACATTTATGATACTAATTGTATATGGTGATGTTGAAATTCTTCTTCAACTCTTGTCAGCGTGATGAACATCTATTGAGTATAATACACAATAAAGAGAAGATTAAGCAGAGTAGCATTTCAACAGCACTGATCCAGACAAATCTAGCTTCTGAACACTCAGGAATCTTAGTGATTAGGCCACTTTACTAACAATCCATTTCCCTGCACTATTCTGAAGTTCTTTATCATTCCTAATTAATATTGAAAATATTAATTTAATCATTGAAATGTTCTTAAACTTAAAATAAAAAGTTAGACAGGTGTGGATTATCCCCTGAAAAAAGTTCAGGTTATCAACCAATACTTTCCATTAATATAAACTGCACTCATTTGACTAAATGGATATTTGTATCATATTTTAAATCATTTTGGAATCCTAAAGTCCTAAATGGCTAATTAATCTTTATAATAAACATTTCTATTGACTTAATTTTCACTGTCACAAAAATCCCCTTGATTCTTGTTATTTTTTGATACGTTTCACATCTACTGACATACAGTATCATATCTTGAGTGACACAAATTCCTTTCTCATCTTTAATCAGAAAGAAGGTCTTAGGAAAATCCTTTTCCATTATATTTCTTAATGGATTCTTTTTTGTATTTTAAAATGTCAAGGATTGAAACTAGAATTTTCTATATTGCAAGTACTGTATGTGATTTACTTTTCATGTCTGTTCCTTCCATAATGGTGGGGTGTTGAAGTTTTCCGCTCTGGGATCATATTGTAACACTGCAGTTGCAGTTTGGACATTAGTACAACTTCGTCCCAGGTTAAGATTCTGTGGCCATATCTACATTTTGGGGTTTTTTTAGCATTTTTCTCAATCTTTCAATACCAGATTAGGGTCATAGCAACTGCTAAAATGTGAGCTTTCTGTGAGTCTTTGAAGTATTGCTGCAGTACATTAGTTTCATTCAAAAATATGTATATACATCACATCCCCAATCTCTTCAGGAAATAAGTAATATTTGCTGCTTCGAAAGAAGCTCCAAAATTTTCATCTTCTAAATGAGAAGGGAAGAGTTGAAAAGGAGTTTAAGGGATATTACAGGCAATTCAGCAATATTTACAAATATTTTCATACTAGAAACATGAGACTCGGGAGTAGTGTCAGATAACTCAGACTAGAAGATAACATAACTCCAGTGTGCAGCAGAATCTCAAAGGAAACTCAAATAGTCATCTTTCACACAGTTAATTGGTATTTAATGGTATGTGTAACATTTCTTCCAATATAGCTGATTTTTATTTCTTCAAAGGAAGTGCCCTCTAAACCAATCCTCTTCCAGAAGTAAATGAAGCATTTCAGCTTATATCACTAAAGAGGCAGAAAAAGTAGTGACTTAATGGTGGAAAAATAGTTGACATGGAACTATATGAATAAAATGCAAATATAGTTTCATGAAAATATGAATAAAACCTACAGCCTTAAATTCATTTTAAACTCTAATCTTCTACTGGTCTACTGTTTGATAAAATGGTCTGAGTCTAATTTTTCATGCCATACATCAGATACTCAGTAGGATTTTAACATTGCAAAAAAGTATGTTGCATTTTCCTAAATGCTGAAAAAGATAGGGGAAAGTAATATGACCTCACTGCAAGGTCAAAGTGGACAGTTTATGGCTCTCCAGATATGGTTCTACAACTGCCAGTAATCCCAGAAAGTGTAGCCATATTGAAGAATACTGGAACTGTTCCATACCAATCTGTTAGAGTCATGTTCACTTAAATGTGCTTCTACATTGACATTGCTTTTTCTGAATGAGGAAGATCATAATTCAGACAGCTAGCAGATAGATTGTACTTTGGTTTTTTTTCTTTAAAAAATTCAGTCATTCTTAAGATCCAACAATTCACTGTTGTATAATATCGTATTTTTTGGAATATAAGACGCACCTTTTTACTCCCCAAAAGAGGGTGAAAATCTGGGTGCATCTTACAGTCCGAATGTAGCCTCGCCCAGCCTCCCTTTGAGAGACTGGGGGAAAAAAAGCAAGGCGCAGAGCTCACAACCAACAAACTTGTTGCTAAAGTTCACCTCTGGGAACAGCTGATTGGGGGTATTCTGGGAGGCCGATCCACCCCAATCAGCTTTTTTCTTATTTTCCTCCCCAAAAACTAAGGTGCATCTTATACTCCGGTGCGTCTTATAGTCCGAAAAATACAGTATATAAAATTAGTATTGCTAAAGATCAGGAGTGAACTTCTGACAGGTTCTGACAGGTTCTGACAGGTGGAGAACCAGTAGCAAATATTTTGAGTAGTTCGGAGAACCGGCAAATACCACCTCTGGCTAGCTCCAGCGTGGGGTGGGAATGGAGATTTTGCAATATCCTTCCCCTGGAGTGGGGTAGGAATGGAGATTTTGCAGTATCCTTCCCCTGCCACACCCACCAAGCTACACCACACCCACCAAGCCACGCCCATAGAACCGGTAGTAAAAAAAAGTGAATTTCACCACTGCTAAAGATCCAGAATATGAAACATTTTACTGAAATGTTCTAGTAGAAATTTCACCCAAATCTTTGGTAGCTATTCTTTGAGTGGGATATTTCACAGATACTGTCATTAAAATGTTGAATGGTGTAAACTCGGAAAAGAGAAGATTAAAAACCAATGACTATCACCAATGTTGTTATTGTTAAAAATGATTCCCCCCCCCCAAAAAAAAAATCATTAGCCGTGGTTGTGCAGGTTAGAATGACAGTATTGCAGGCTAATACACTGCTCACTCCAAGAGTTTGATTCTGACCGGCTCAATGTTGACTCAGCTTTCCATCCTTCCAAGGTCAGTAAAATGAGTACTCAGATTGTTGGGGGCAATATGCTGACTCTGTAAACCACTTAAAGAGGGCTGTAAAGCACTATGAAGTGGTATATAAGTCTAAGTAATATTGCTATTACTTTCAAAAAGATAAATTTAAGAATTCTGTGGACTTATTAAGAGGTAAATATATTTTCACAATATAGATAGTGAAATACAATTGTTTACCTCCACCTCCGCTGGAGAAGCTTCTGGGAAAATAGAAGAAGGATAAGTCATTAGATCCTAGTTGACTTGATTCATTTACAGAAAATCCTTCCTGTATGCAGTATGCCCAAAACATAATACAACCCAGATTAAGGTTTTTTTCATAGAAGTTATTGAAGTAGTACAAATTGATGTATGGAAAGGTCTACCCTCTCCATGAATAGGAAGTGGCAGCAATTTTATTGACATTTTGGCCTCACACCATCCTTGCCCCAACACCCAAGATGGCCTGATTCCTCTCTGTTGAAAACATATCCTTGCAAAGGTGACTTTCAATAGTTGAAAATATATCCTTGCAATCTTGAAGCCAACCTGCCACTGAGACAGGCTAAAGCCAGAACAAAGAAATCTCCTAGAAGCTATATTCTGTTGTAAATATGTGGCATGTAGAAGGGAGATTCATGACCAGCACCCTCCTTTATCTTGTCACAAATTTCTATATGCTGTAACCTGTTGTCCTATGGCTGCCAGAGAAACCTGTAATGGTATGTGGAAAAGACCTTGGGAGAATGATCTAAGAAATGCTCTCCAGATAAGAGACAGCATAGCCCACAGCTGGATAATATGTGGGGCAAGAGGCTCAGAACACCCTAATTTCTCGGGTTGTAATGTCGATGGTAGGAAAATGGTACTTTGTGGTTTGCAAGATTCTGTGAATTTCCATAATTTTATTTTTTTTTAAGTAGTATTAGTTAATCTAGTCATATTTTCTATCTCATCTATCTAGTAAGGTTGATATCAAGTCACACTTTACCTGAATATGCTGGTAAGCTACTGTTGCTGTCAGGGCCAGCATCAGTCCTTTCCAGAAGG
The DNA here is from genome assembly GCA_032468215.1 of Stegonotus admiraltiensis. Lineage (NCBI taxonomy): Eukaryota > Metazoa > Chordata > Lepidosauria > Squamata > Colubridae > Stegonotus > Stegonotus admiraltiensis. The sequence continues at coordinate 50,008 of JANHZT010001652.1, read as the reverse complement.
TAAGGGAGAAGGTAGGAAATGAGAAAGAAGCAGTGAAGATGAAGGATCTTCATTCGGTTGGCAGGAGGGAGAGGAAAACATCCCCTTTCCCATCTCTGATCCTTGCCTCCTCAATAAGTAGCTTATTTTAGAGCCGCAGCAAGAGGAACATGGGAAGTGGTTAGTCTTCCAAGCTACCTACTTCCCATTTGCTTGAGGAAGGGAGAAAACCATGTTTTCAGAGGTGTGAGGAAAAGGCATTTCTGAGAGACTGTCAACTATCATGACAAATGTGTTGGAATTTAGTCTATTTGTTTTTCAGGGTTTTTTTTTTAATTTGGCTTGTTTTTTAAGTGTTTTGATAGTTGATTGTTTTGATGAAAGGTAAGATATAATAATGTGTTTCTCAATTTCTGGGCTAGATCAAAGTAATAAACCACGTAAAACTTATAGATTAGACACGTGGATTAATTAATACCAGTGAATTAGATTACTGTGAGAGATGAAGATTAAAGAATGTATAGAGGTTAATTGGAATAATGAATGTGTGTGTGTATGTGTATTCAAAAATTATAAATATATATATAATTACAGCACTGAGTTTGTTGCATATTCATAGTTGCTGTCGCATAAATGGGAAAACCCTGGACTAACATAACAGAAACTGAAAGCAGAGAATATAATAGCTACATAATTTTTAAAACTATTTTAAAACTAATTTGAACAACACCTGTGCAAAGTAATTTTCAGACAGCATTCCAGTTCAAAAATATCATGAGTGTTCATTTTAACCAGAAAAAGAACAAAAACTGATTGCCTTAACCATGGCACTTAATAGTTTGTAGGTATATGAAATTAAAAATATCAAAAAATTATTTTGTTTGTCAACCAAATTCAGTCATTTGAGAATTAGTCAAGAATTTGCAAGTTCACTCTTGTGAAAAAAGTCTGCAAAAAATGGCTCAAATCCAGAAATGAGATATATGATCAAATTTTAAATGAAAATATTAAACAGTTTGCTACGTTTTCTTTCTTTATAAACTGTAATTTAGCCACAAAATACAAGTTTTGAAACTTAGTAATTTCCTTCTTTCTTCCTTCCTTCTTTCCTTCCCCCCTCCCTCCTTTTTTCTTTTCTTTTCTTTCTTTCTTTCTTTCTTTCTTTCTTTTTTTCTTTCTTTCTTTCTCTCTCTCTCTCTCTCTTTTCTTTCTTTCTTTCTTTCTGTTAGGAGTTTACCTTGGCCAAAAATAGAAATAGGAGTATATTATCCACTTTTCTACTCTCAACAAGAAACAGAATACTGCTGCAAACTTCCATTATCTTATCTGCAGCCTTCTTAGTTCTTTGATAGCTAAGAATGTACCATGTGATGTGCTATATTACATATAGAATATGATTATTTCTTTAATTAGTCACTTTTGTTCCTTGAAGGAAGTATTGACTCCTAACAACTGCCTGGACTAGTCCCTCAGGATTCTTGGCAAGAGTTCAGAAGTGGTTGGCCATTGCCTCTTTCCTAAGGCTAAGAGACAGTGGCCAAGGGCCATCCAACTGGCTTCATGGCTAAGGCAGGACTAAAATTTATAATCTCTAGCCTGATGCCTTAATCATGACACCAAAATGGCTCTCCTTGAATATGATATACCACTGCATAATATCCATACATAATTACAAATCTTTAATATTGTGATAAATGTATTTTCAAGGTCAAATTCTGAACCCTGCTATTTGTCCCAACAGAAAAATCCGGCTAAATTGAACACACTAATTAATATAGATTCTTTGAGTCAAATAATCATTTAGTTCTTAGGAGAATATATGACTTCTTAATTGCTGGTTATACTTTCTGGTTGAAGGAGGGGGGGCATAGCCAAGGGCAAATCACCCTCCCTACCTCTCACCATTCTCTAATTAAGACAGGATGATGCCACAACAAAAATATTTTAAAGCACTAAAATCAGGCACTGTTAAAATACGGCTCATTTGTATTACTTTAAATTCTTGATCCTGAATAAAATGAAATTTATCTCGATTGTCAAGATTTGTTGAAATGGCTTTGGTTGCATTAGCATACCATATGTTGTGGTGGCCCTATCTTCCTTTAAAGGAAAGATTGTTAATTGTGAAATAAATGGCCTCCTTCTTATCTTCTGCTGAAGCTCCTCTGAAGACAGTCTAGACTGCCACAAGCTTGCAAACCACTATTACAGCTCTTAACATCAAAAGGCATCTTGCATCTCTTTTTGGTCTGATCCTCTTTTCCTAATGTCCATTTCCTTGATGTTCCTGACTGGCTGAGGAATTCTGGGAGTTGAAGTCCACAAGCCTTAATGTTGCCATGTTTGGAAACTCCTGTTCTACACCATGACATCTTTTTTTAAATAAAGACTAGAATTTGGATTTGGAGACAGGGTTGTTCTATCTTTTTTGCCCATTGCTTTTATGATTTGAGGCAAGAGATCGCATCTCTATATATTTGTATTCCTGTCAGCAATAAAATAAACCAACCAACATCAGTGTGGCAGCTCAACCTTATGATTGTTGACCTGAGCTTGTCCTCAAATCTAGAAACCGAGACGCAAAACAGGTTGAAAATAGCACTGTGACATTTCCTGGTCCTTTTTGGTTTTTTGTTTTCTCACAACCCAAACTTTCCCTTGATGAAAATATTCAAAACACTTTCAAAAAGACAGTCAGAGTAAAGAAAGGGACAAAAGCTTTCACATCTGAGTCACTTATCCTTCCTTATCGGTCCTTTGGAGACATTAGCTAATCAACATATGATAGGCTGTACAATAGAACAAGTGCTTTAGGGCTTTCCCTGTTTTCCTAGCCAGCATGGAAACTTCTTATTCCCATGGTCTCTACAGAGAGTTTGCTTTTAACTTCGTTGCTCTCGGCTTAGAGGCTATCATCGGCAAGAAGCAATATGCAGGCATGTGTTATCTCTTCTCTGAATAATCCATTCTACTTTCTCCTCCTCCCCCCCCCCGCCTTTTTTTTTTCCTTCTTTTCTTTCCCACCCCAGTTGTGAAAATTTTCACTCTGGGATGCTTCTCTATCAGGTCCAAGCAGCTGCGG
>JANHZT010001652.1:7566-18709 GCA_032468215.1 Stegonotus admiraltiensis | reverse complement strand
GCCCCCCCAAACCCTCTGTAGGCCCCATTTTTGCAAAAAAACGGGACACACAGAGGGTTTGGGAGGCCTGCAGAGTGCTCCTTGCGGCTAGGGAGGGCAAAAATTTTTCTTTCTTGTTTACCTCTTCAAAATCTTGGTGCGTCTTATATTCCGGTGCATCTTATAGTCCGAAAAATACGGTACCTTCTGAAGTCGGCCATTGCTGTAAATTTTACAGAAGTACAGTGATCAAGAAAAGGTGGATTTTAGAATAAAGATAGCTTCCAACTTTCAGTCTTAAACCTAAGGAAGTTTATCCAGAAGTGATCAAATCAAATCTTTATTAGGTCACAGATACAATAAATATCTAGAAGTGAGTTCGATAGCTTTACAGGAACTCATCTGTGAAGTATCCTTATACTGTAAGCCGATGGATGTCAGCTCAACCGAAGTCTTTTGAATAAACTACACCTAAATAAATGTGTACACAACTAAAGCTTTAAGAATGCAGCATTTATTATTTCAGTCCTTGTTTTTGTTTTTCTTATGTCCAAATGTATTTAATTATGCTGGCTTATTTGGGTTGCTAGACAGGCAAAGTTTACTGGTGAGTCACCTTAGATCAATTTTAGGGATTAGGAGAAATAAAACATAGCCTTTCACAAGAGATAAACTGTTTCATATTCGGAGGCACCAGAATTGTATAATTCTCTCACAACTAAGCAAGAAAATGGGGGATGTACAGATCAAGTAAAACAAGGGAGAGAACAAAAGGACTGGCACATGAGTAGTAACAAAGGGAATATCTGTCAATAGGATTGGCTAGGAATACAGCAACTCATAAATATAACCCTGCTTCTGAACTGAGGTTCATGCAAATACTTTGGCAAAGTATAAAGCTATACTGAAATCCATATGGATGACAAAATAAAGTTGCAAAGGTTATTTATCCTTCTTTGGATTTTAAGAGCAATCATGGCAACAGGTAAGTGCTGTCTGAGTTTGAAATCAAATAAAGATTGATGGCTAGAAGGTACATCAAAGAGATATCATCTTTTTTATGGCTATTGTACTGATGGGCACCTGCTCCCATTTATTCAGTTAGGGTATGGCAGATGCTTTTCTCTCCAACAAAGACTCAATCTTGCATAGCCTGCGATATACATGGGCCAGGTTGGTACATCTGCAACCTATCAGCTAATACATACAGGCCAGTGGTGGTATTCACTTACCTTCGCTACTGGTTCGCAAATGTGAGCACACGCCTTCTGCGCATTCACAGAGCAAGAGTGATGCCGTCTGGAGGTGGGCAGAGCCTCCCGCCACCGCCGCTACTGGTTTTCCCAAACTGGTTAGAACTGGCAGAATACCACCACTGATACAGGCCCAATTTCCCAGGCAGGAGAGTTCACTCTAACTGCAAAATTCAAGCTAAAGGAATGGGGGTGAAGACACTTGTCTGAACTTGTTCAACAGGTTCTCCTCAGCCCTGCCCTTGCTGGGGAAAAAATAGTGTATGAGACTAAAGGGAGGGAGAGAGCTGAGATATGGAAAGGAGCAGTTCACTTGTGAGGGGAGTAAGGTGTGGAAGAGGGAACTGATTAAGCGAAGTGGAGATTGGGAGCAGCCATGCGGTTTTGTTAAACTAATGGAAGTACATAGCCAAGCAAGGCTCAGGCTGGAGGAACCATGGTAAGGATGGAGTTAAACTTCCCTGGAACTAAAGGTGAGGAAGGATCTAATATCAAAGCTACGAACATCTTCAGGATTCAGGAAGCAAAGAAAAGGCCTGCTTGAGTGGAGAAGAAATTAAATCAACAGAGTGGACTGTCTGAGCCCTCAGGCAGGGCAGAGATAAGTGTCTCTTGGTTGAAGGTGTGATAAGGCGCCAATATTTCTAGGGAGTTCACAGGACCTTAGAGGAAGTTTTCCTAAAACCTTGATGAAGGTTGCAATCTCTGGGAGTCGGGGATTAGTCAAAACAAACTACCCTGAAAAAGCAAACTGGGAAAAAATCCTTTTCTCCCAGGTAAAGGAAACATTCTAAACCAAGGTTTGGCTAAATTGAAGCCTGAACTTAGATTTCTTTGTTTGAAGGTATGCTGTTCCCCCTTATGAATTTGGATGGTCTGAATCTGTCTGTTAACTACTTCAAGAATTTGCCCTGGATTGTTTCTTTGTCTTTAACCATTTTTAATGTCTTGCTCCATCTATATTTGAACCTCAATTCCTCTCCATCTGGATCTGTGTCCAATTTCCCTGTAGCGTTTTATGGGAGATTGATGCTTAAAGTGTTGCGATCTTATCAGTACCAAATGTTTTATTTCATCCAATTTTAATTTGGGAGGAACTGAGTATCTAAAGCTAGAAGGAACCATATTGTCTTATTTTCAAATCATTAAATCATTTTATTTTTATCCCTTCAAAAGGGAGATGGGACCGAAATGTTCTGCATAGGTTCAAAGCAATTGACAGATGGAAATTTTGTCAATGCACATATTTTATAAGTGCTGTCCAAGATTTTCTGGTACGGTACCCAGTGCGCCTGCAACCACTGGCACCACCAGCCTATAACCACTGGCACCACTACATTTTGGCTTATGCCATAATATTTCAATTTCAATTTTCAGATCTTGGTACTTCGTGATCATCTCCAATTTTTGTCTTCTTTTTTACTATATTCTGGTATTGCCACATCAATAATCCACCCTTTCTTCTTTTCAACCAGTTAAATCTAGTGTGTTATGGCCTCAGACTTCATTGGTTTGTATTCAGAAATCCCATAATATTTTAACCTGCTCATTTTTACTACTTCGTCAGTTCTTTGTTCCCACCAATTTTTAATTACTGGCACATGATAACTTTTCAAATGTTCCAGTGAATCATTTGCCGACTGTGTTATGTTTTTGTTTGTAATCAGTTTGTGCAATCTTCTTGCACAAACTGAGTATATAATCTATTGTTTCTTTTGCTTCTTTGTACAATCTGGACTTCGAATGATTTGATTTTTCAATTCTGACCTCTATTACATTAATTTGAATAGCTTGCTCTTCAGCAGCCAAAATCAAGCCTTTATCTACTTTCCCCTTGATCTTTTGTAGAAACTGACTGTGTAATGCTTTTCCTTACCAGCAATCTGTTTTTGTTTTTATTACATTATTTTGATACACATGTTTTGTGTAAATACAATGCAAATACAGTAACTTCCAATTTTTAACTTGCATCAATGCTTATTCTTGGCTATTTTTTATGTAATCAGTGAATGCATACTTTTCTTTTTCAACAGATTATTTGACTTGTGTAGGTAATCTGGAAAATTCACAGACTGGTAGAAATTTAATAATTCAAGTTCTACTGGAGGACTTAAGATTTATTAAGGTAGCATCTAAAAATATAGGTAGTTCTGAGCAGGGTGATTTTTTTGTAAAATTTCAGTGTTCAGGTCGGATAAATTCAATATTTCCAAATATCAACAAGCTTCTAAAGATATCGCTCTGAGGGCTCCTGTCATGTCTGGTATAACAATGGATTTCATTTTCCGTAAGTGTTCAACTTCGATCTGCAACTCTCAATATTTCATAATTTTTTTCCAATTGTTTTTCCTCAATCCCAGCATTACCCAGGATAGTAACATCAGTGAACCAAGCTTTCTTCCATTCAGTAACTATTATATCAGGCACAGAGGTGGTATTCAGCTGGTTTGGACCGGTTCAGGCAAATCGGCAGCAGAAATCACAGTTGGGCCCACCCACCCAGGCTCTATGCCGTCCTATTTAAACAGGTTTTTGAGGCGGGGTGCATATGCGGAAGGCATGCAAGAGAGCAAAGTGTATGCATGGAAGGCCAGGCGCATGCTCAGAAGGTGCACGCACAAGCAAAGCACATGTGCGGAAGGCCGGGTGCATGCACAGAAGGCGCACATGCATGCTAAGCAGGGGGACGTGCATGCAAAGCATGCGAGTGCACATGTGGCAAACTAGTGGTAACAAAATGTGAAACCCACTGCTGATCAGGCATGTTATAAGTAAGATGCCTGTTGAGTCTTAAGTTCCCATAAAATCTTAACCCGCTCACTGTCCCAAACATTTTCAACTTGAGGGCCCCAATAGTTTTTATCACATTCAAATTCAAACCTTGGGCAAAGTTTCCAATGAATAATTCTACCCATTCAGTCTTGACTCTGCTTGTGGTCAGTTTGTAAAATTTTGACTCAGCCACTGATCAAAATGATAACTTCTTTCATATTTTTTACTGTATTATTTACTTTTTACTATACTATCATTATTTATTTCCCATATACTAAATAAATCAAATAAATAATTTATGTATTAAATATTACAGGTAGTCCTTGACTTATGACCACAATTGATCCCAAAATATCTGTTTGCTAAGTGAGATTTGCCCCATTTTATGACCTTTTTTGCTATATTTGTTAAGTGAATCACTGCATTTGTTGGTAACACCGTTGTTAAGTGAATCTGGCTTCCCTATTGACACAGCAACTATCTTAAGTATGAGCCAGTAGCCAAGCAACTGAATTTTGATGACATGATCATGGGAATGCTGCAAAGGTCATAACTCTGAAAAACGGTTATAAGTCACTTTTTTAGTGCCATTGTAACTTTGAGTGGTCACTAAATGAACTGTTGTAAGTCAAGGATTATCTCTATTGTATCAGTTTACAGGCAAGTAAGTTGCTAAAATTGTGAACGCCCCATTTTTTCAAGAAAGAAACCAGGATAAGGGATTTCTTTCCTCCAAGAAAGTTGAGGCAATGGGAAGTACTACATAACCCATAATGAGGAATTGCTCCAAGGCAAAAGTAAGTAACATTCACAACTGTTATCCTTAGATACTGTACTTTTTATCTTGCTGTCTTTTCTAGTCATGAAAAAAGAAGCTAAAAAGCTCAGGATGAGAATTATTGCATTCCCACTGATGGCCAGAGTTTCTGAACAAGTTTGAAATATAGTTCTTCTTTTCTAAGACAAAAAAAACCCCCTTGTAATCAATCACTGACCTATTTATGATCTGTTGATCCAGCAATGGTTTTCATACTTACTTTATAACCCATTGCTACCTAAAATGTGTTTCATTTTATTTTTATGACCGCACAATACACACAGCTCTGTAGTCAATGAAAATGACATTCAAATACATCGGTGCCCAGAGAACCCTCCAGGATGAGTCATCCATGGCTAGCAACAACATTTTAAACCATTCCTGCTCTTCTCCCTCTGGATATACGGAGAAACGATTCCGCAAAGGAGTTTTCTCGCCTTCGTGCCAGGAGTTTTCCTCCTCTCTGCTCCCGAAAGCATTCTCCATTCCAGCTGCAGAAATGTCTCTTGAAGCAGAATTTACTGCAAGGGCCCCTTGTGCTTTCAAGGAGTAGGGGAAAAAATACAGCTGAAGTGAAGTGAAGCAAAATCCATGAACTGGCCCCTTCAGCCAGTTAGTCATCATCACTGGCTGAGATTTTTCTTTCTCCTACAATTAATTAGCTAGTTTAACCACTTTTGCAGACTGACTTGTCAGCTGTTCAGAAAGCCTGTTCTTCCCCTTCTTCCCTCTTTCATTCCTCTCCTCTAACTCATTCATGCTCCCAAGCAGGATCATTTAGCCCTATCTAAAAAATATGCAGCATGTCATTTCATCCATTTTCCTTGCCATATCCTGGACATTCTCAAGAATGACTGAAAAATTTACATTAGTGTACAAAAAAGGGGGGTCAAGTCTTAAGAAAAAAAAATCCACATTGGTGACATATTTCAGGCATGGCTATTTACAAATATTCTTCAGCATGATATGTTAAAGGTAAAGGTACCCCTCACACATATATGCTAGTCGTTCCCGACTCTAGGGCGGTGGCTGTGCTTATCTCCGTTTCAAAGCCGAAGAGCCAGCGCTGTCCGAAGATGTCTCCGTGGTCATGTGGCCGGCATGACTAAATGCCAAAGGCGCATGGAAGGCTGTTACCTTCCCACCAAAGGTGGTCCATATTTTTATACTTGCATCTTTTACATGCTTTCGAACTGCTAGGTTGGCAGAAGCTGGGAGAAGTAACAGGAGCTCACCCCGTTACATGACACTAGGGATTCAAACTGCTGAACTGCCGACCTTTCGATCAACAAGCTCAGTGTCTTAGCCACTGAGCCACTGTGTCTGTCATGATATGTTACACAAGAGAAAAAAAATAGAATCTTTGGTGGCAATTCAAGAGGCAAGTTTCTTTCTGCATATTTATTTTTATTTTGATTCTCTATGAGATCCCTTCTAATCAACTGTTGCAAGGATCCCATGGAAGCTCACACAGATCATAATAAATAAATGGATTTCACAGTTTACAAATGCAGCTTGTAAAGCAGTTTAATACACTTAACACACACTGTTTCTGAGAGCAAGGATTAACAAATCAGGTTTTATAACCAGAAGGGAACTGAGATTTGTTGATAGGAAATATAGGATAGGCAAATCTTAGCACCTAACTAGCTACATGTCATCAGATGTCAAAAGAACATTTGCTTTATGTGAGTCTAGACTTCCCATTTGCCTGGGAAGTCAGGCAAAAGGAAGTGACTTTGGATTAGCAATCTCTTAGACAAAAGAACGACAAAGTGACAAGGGTGAGGACACCAAGTAAACCCCTCAACTCTCTAGCTACATCCTATTTCCTCTTTCTGGAAAATTATGAGTTGCTGGAGAGTAACTGGATTTGGACTTCCAATTGATGGGAGGAAAATGGAAGGCCAGCACATAATCGGCATATGACTAAATTGTTGCCAATGAGTACAGTAATCAGGTTGCTGCAGTCATGAATTACTGACCTTGGAAAGGGCTCTACTGGATGCATTGATTGGATGCATTGGAGGCCTGATCTGTTGAAGATATACAGACTGTGTTATCTCCACACTCTTCCTCCTTTGGGGCCTCTTGGAAAAAGACCTTCTGGATATTGACACCTTCCACACAAGATAGCAGAATTCTAGGTTGCTCAGCAATATGGTGGATACCCAAATCAAAGCCCTCACACCTCTTTATGCATTACACAATGAAAAGGGGTGGAGGTCAGTCAGACTCCCATCTGTCATTTAGAGGTCATCGATAGCCAGATGCTTGAATGAAAATCCCTTGGATGGGAGTGAGAGAAAGTGGGAATCACAAACAGGATATTGTTGGTGATATTTAATTTTAATATGAATGAATGAACAAATGAATCAATGAATGAATCAATGAATTGGGGAAGAGTCTCATCGTCAGTCTCCATTGCAAGGGAACAGTAACTTAGACACCAGCACTGACTCAAGGCAGCTGTCTAGATTAGTTTTTCCCTTTGAAATCTCCATTGGCCATGACTGGAAATCATGGTGCATTTTTTTCGGGACATCATGAGACATTTAAATTCAAATCTTGCAATCTGTAAATAAATCTGGAGAGAACAGGATAAATTAGGGAGAAATTTTTGTTTCTACCTCATGGTTGATGGATTATTTTTCAAATCAGCTCTAGTTGGCTTTTTACAGAATTGGGAACAAGGATCAAGATGAGGAACATATAAACATATTTACTTCGGGGAAGGGGGGGAGGCAGTGCTAGTTGCAAATGGTGAAATGATGCTTAGTTCACTTTCAACATCTAATATTACAAAGAAGCAGACCAAAGGCTGCCCCAAAAGAAACGGCTGCTCTCTAGACTGTAACGTCACTGGCTTCTCTGTTTTTGTTTTCACCAGAGATTTTCTCCAGTCTTCCTTTTCGGTTTTATATAAACTCTTGAGTCCTGCTGGATGAAAGCAGCCTCTGTTTCACAATCCAGTTGTGGCTTTTGGATATTACAGCACACTCCCTTTCCCCCCCACCCCCAGGAGCACTCTGCAGGCCTCCCACAGACACACACACTCCAAAATTACTTCATGATGATCCAATGCACACATCACAGCCCAGAATCCTCCCAGGGCTTGTGTGGGTAAAGGAAGCTGAGAGTTGCTGAAGAAACCCAATTGAAATTTATAATGGCGATTTGGGCCTCGTTGGGTCTTTATAACACTATATAAAGCGGATTGCTGCTTAGTCACCCAACTGGTTGGCAAGATAGCTTGGATTAGGAAATACATAAAAGGTCAGACAGTAGGAGTTTGTCTAGACATCCTATTTTGAATCCTACATGAGGTTGTGTGTTTCTGTGGCAACTCCTGCAAAACACTCACATTTCAGTAATATTTTTAAAGATCATACCTAGAGGACTGTTTTCAGCACCAAGCAACATTTTAAGGTAAAGGGCTTTTTTTATTCACCCAGATTGTCCCTGGCAGGTGACTCAGAAGGGAACATAGGTCCCTGTCCCACTTCCCTTTCTCATACTCTTCCCCCAAAGCTTTGGCCACTAGAATACTCCCTGAGGGAAGACTTGGGAACTTAAGAGGCGCTTATGGAAATTCAGCAAGAATCGGAGCTGGTGTTTTATTTCAGCTGCTATATTTAATTAATGTGCAGCTCCTTTTCTTCTTGCAACATTACAGGGAGGCACGAAATCTCTCCAAAAAGGAGATATTAAAAAGAAAGAAAAATGAGCTTGTCACCAAACTCTGTTCTTTTTAAATAGTTCATAAAAGTTACACCCGGAAATATGAAGAAGAGGGAAAATCCAGATCAAAAAGTCACAGGGAAGAAACAACCCGCCAAGGAAAATGCACTGCTTTTTAAACTTCTATGACATTTTTATCCTTTATGTTGTTTTCTTCCTCTTCCCTTTTACAAGAAAAGAAAGGAGCATTTCCAACTTCAAACTTTTCTGATTCCTCTTCACCCACACATTCTTACAGTAAACTGAAAAAAATAAATTCCAGAAATTTTACTGATATTACTTGGGAGTCACCGGCATTTTCGAGGATGACAGACACATACCCCATTTTACATGAAACCGAATTAAGCAATGATTTTTTTTCCAAAACCAAATCGATTATATTTCTTGTATGAGTAAAATTGAATGAAAAAAAGCCATTCTAGATAGACTTTTTTCAGTGATGGCAGACTAAAAATTTTGGCACGTCTTATTGTACCTGATGCCTGTCACGTGGCACCTAAAAACAGGCTTTTAACATAAACCCACAGTAATCTGATTTAATTCATAATTGTATATTTTTTGAATACTGTAAGTAAATGGAGTTCAAAGGATTCTGCCAACTGTTAACAGCTGCCACTTGGGAGTTCACACAATGAGATCTCATCTCTACAAAATTTGTTGTAGAATAATATATTGTAATGGAATTCTTCAGCTTAGCACTCAAGTGAAACTTTGCAAACCTAAGTCATATTCTCTCATTTTATAAATGAAGAACAGATGAGGGGAGAATTACGTTGTTTTTAAAGTGCCAAGTATCTAAGATTCACAGTGTTCTTTTCTTTATTAGTTTGTATTATTATCCTAAAATATTAGAAGCTCCATAACAGGTCTAAATTAATTTTGCTAATAAAAACCAGTTTGGTCTACTGTTTAAAAATCCAGGCTAGAAACCAGAAGACTGTGAGTTCTAGTCCTGCCTTAGGCATGAAAGGCGGCTGGGTGACTTTGGGGCAGTCCCTCTCTCTCAGCCAAACTAACTAATAGGGTTGTTGTTGTGAGGAAAATGAAAGGAGGAGTATTGTTTGTGTTTACCACTTTGCACGTAAAAACAATAATGGTGGGATAAAAATACATAAATAAGAATAAAATGTTGAAGTGACTCTGGGTGAATTTATATTATTTATTATACTGTATATATATACTAAAGGTTAATCCATTTTTTCCTTCATAATGCTTCTCTATCTGCAATCCATCCCTTCAGTGTGTGTATTTCTCTCAAGGCTCAGACAAAACAATCACGCATTTAAAACGTTGCTGTATTGTAGTTTATTTTATTAAAAATATTACCAGCAAAAGTTACATCAATTGTATACTTTTTCTAAAATTGCTGAAAAAGTAATTGACTATTCTCTAAACCGGAACATGCACAGCACAATGGTGTAAACCTAGTTATTACAGTTTGTAAACCATCTGGCTTATGACTTGATTTCAATGTTCTTGTTTGAACCTCACACACAATATTATACAAGATCGGATGGAAAGATTTATCTTAAAATTTAGACAATTTTTAACATTATCTTGACCAGTGATGCCCACCACTTGAAAATGTTACTCAGCCTTGACTTCTCTGATGCTGAGTGGCAGTTGGTAGGAAAAAAAATACAGCACCGGCACCAAGAAGATGCTATAAAAATTGCGGGATACACCCAAACAGGTTGTGCTACATAGCTGAAGTGGCATCGTTTAGGGCAAAATGTTCCTATAAAGGAGAATATTTGTAGCTCAGGGTTGAAATGAAGGGTCCTGAGTTTGGTTGTTTTCTTACAGATGTTTCATTACCCTAATTAGGTAACATTATCAATGCAGTGTTGCACTGATGATGTTACCTAGTTAGGTTAATGAAACGTCTGCAAGAAAACAGGCAAGCTCAGAGAGCATCAAGGACCCTTCAAAATGTTCAGAAGCTGTAAGTGAATGACAAAAGGTTTTAAAAAGGATTCAAAAGAAACCTTGGCTATAAAGCCTCCAAGTAACAACCTTGGAAGAGCCAATGTCGTAACTTGGCCTTTATCTTAGTGTCTTCCAACAGAGCAAATGTTAGCAGAGAAGATATAGGGCAGAAGCATCAGGGGTTTTTGTTTCTTTTCAGTGATCCTTCGCTCAGTTGGATAATTTCATTAAGTCTCCTTCTTCTCTCCTTTTTCTGTGTTTATTCATTGTCAGTGTTTCTATGTACAGTATCTCAATCTAGGCCTCTGATAATTCAGCTTGCTTTTTCACTGCATATCCAGGCTCTAACATTGATTCAGAAAGCTGCATTCTCATGGTCTCTTTAATGGGGTTTACTATCCTGTTATGCTAGGTCACACTATCATGAAACAGAATGAGATCTGCTTTTCCAAAAATGAAACTTTTCCATAAATAAACTACTCCATAAACTACTATTAATCTTCTCATCATTCCCACCACCCATCTCCTTCCACTTATGACTGTATAACTGTAATTTTGTTACTTGTATCCTTACAATTTATATTGATATTTTTTCCTGATTGCTTATTTGTACCCTATGACTATCATTAAGTGTTGTACCTTATGATTCTTG
>JANHZT010001650.1:187332-201570 GCA_032468215.1 Stegonotus admiraltiensis | reverse complement strand
TCTATTCTATTCTATTCTATTCTATTCTATTCTATTCTATTCTATTCTATTCTATTCTATTCTATTCTATTAACAGATGCTACAGATTTTAGCAGGACATCAGAATCACTTCAGGTTATTTCATGCATGGAATTATCCCACAACTTGGTAATGTCATATATTTAAATACTCAAATACTCCTCTTTCTGAGGATTGCTTTGCCAACTGTCACATGGGTCTCTGTTCTTTATTATCATATCCAAACATACTTGGTAGTAGTATTAGTGGTCCAAGCCTATGTATGTTTTCTCAGAAGCACTTCCTATTGAGTTTAGTAGGATGTAATCCCAACTAGCCAACTACAGTTTTAATATTGTATAGTTTCTCTTCTGAGAAAGGTTTACTATTTTGTAATTTTCTCTTACTTATACTTTAGGCACAAGATATACAATATAAGCAAAATATATTTCTTGAAACTAGCTGTAATTTTTCAAAGGGATTGTCTCTGTTCTCTTAGAGTTTCTTAAGGGTTCTTTGAGGATCCAAATACTATTGAGTAGGATTTCAGGGGAACAGCTATCTAGCTCTCTTCTTGAAAACAGATTCTTAGCCCATACTGTTAACAGCTACAAGTTCTATTTTTCTATTCTTTGCCGTCTCCTTAACAAAGTCAGAACCAAACAAAAGATAATCCTAGGAATATACAAGCATAAAACCTGAATTCTATTATGTTATTATTGTAGGTTTTAATGCACAAAACAAACAAAAATTTCAACAAATTTCCCCAAGTTTCCAATAATTAACATTAGGATTTATCTTCAAGTAAATGTATTATCCATGATATTTCAAGTGTTCTTTCTGAAAACCTTTGAACTCTGAAGAATTTATTTCATCATTTCTTCCATTCATTATCATTATTAAATATTTGGCTCACTGCTTAGCAATGAAACTACATAGCCAATATTTATAAAATAAGAATATATCATGTTGAATAATTTGGTTAGCTTGATTTAATTAATTTTAAATTTGAAGATTTCATTATCTAATACATTCTTACACTTTGCCTTAGATCAGTTAAAATAATAAAAAATACTGACTTTGAGAAAACTGTAAGACATAGCATTTATTTACCTAAACAATTTATATAGCCACCCATCTCACAGCAGTTCACAAATGATTAAACTAAATTTGGGTAGTGCACAAATGATTTAACTAAACCCAAGCCAGAATATACCAGACAGAACCTTAAAATAGTAATAATAATAATAATAATAATACTTAATCTGATTTTGATCTGTACAACCAAACACATCTGCCAATTACACTACTGTAATCTTTGGACCAAGAATGATACTTGGTCCAAGTTTTTAGCACCTTGCAGAAGATCAACAAGGTTTGGACAATCTAGATCTCTGAGTACATTCTATTGCATAGGGCAGATGCTGCCACAAAGAAAGCATGGTTGCTATTTCCCACAAAACAACATTTCCTAATGAAAAGGACCTATAGCAAGTACTTTTTTTTAAATGACACTCATCTACCTGAAGGAACTTTGCATGGCAAACAAAATAAAGCTCAATATTGTAGAACAATCATTTAGAACAATGAAAAACATTCAGGCCCTGAAAAATATTCCCACACATCTATCATCACCCATGCCATTTCTCTTAACATCCCAACTCTGGGGTAAGAGTCCTGAAGGCCAACAAAATCAACTTTCGCTGTGAAGCATCTCTGAGGGAAGACTGTTCCATAAGACAGGTGAGGCCCCATCATGTGACATCATTGAAGAAACTCAGAGCCTGCCCATCCTGTCAGATGTAGTTGGGATGGGCAGAAACCATTGGGAATTGGTGGTCCTGCAAATAACATGTCCATATGCCACATATGCCTTTAAAGGTGATAACCAGCACCTTGAATTATACCTGGAAGCCTACTGAGAGCCAGTGCAGCAGTGTTACTGAGGTGTGCCACTAATGCCAGTGCTGCTGCACTCTGGACCAGGTGCAGCTTCCAAATTCTCTTCAAATCAGTCCAATATGGAGTGCATTGCAATAATCTAATTGGGAGGTGACTAAGGTATGTGTAACTGTGAGTAGTGCAGATGTATTGAACAAAAGTCCTCTTGGCCATGGTTACCATTGCCCTTCAAGCAGTACACAAAGTCCAGGAGAACCTCCAGATTAAACCCAAGCTCTGACTGAAGGTCACCCCAACCTGAGTTAAATATGGTAAATTACTAGATACAGGAGATCCTAAAACCCACAGATATTCAGTCTTGTCTGTCCTGATCTGAAGCCGATTCTTCCCCATCCAGGCCTGTACAGCCTTCAGGAAAGCACCTTGACAGCAATTTGAGACATATGCTAACGATGTAATGCTGAGTTACACCTTAGTAATATAATTGTTATTTTCATTGTTAGTATATCTGATGCTGGCCTTTCAAACTGGAATATGGCAGACATATATTAATGCATGATCTCAGTACACATTTCTCTCAACCATTACATTTCCATTTATCACTTTTGTAGATTTTGCCCAGGTTCTGTGCAATGGATACAAAGGACAAAAATAATATCTCAAAGAAAGAGGCTTGAAGTGAAAGCTAGAGGTGATACAAATGTCAAGCCTCCATGAATTGAGGTCACCTTGGCTGACACTGTGAAAATATCATCCTGAGTACAGTAATAATATCTCTACCATTTCATGAGCTAAGTGAACAGCAATGAACACATAGTGGTCAAAAGCAAAGGTTTCAATGTTCATAATAGCCAGGGTTTCTCTATCAACTCTCATTTTGAATGTAATTCCTTTTTTTTTTAAACAGACTTTATTTTAAGAAAGATAAACATGTGTCTCTTAAAGACAATAAGGTAGTACAAACCAACTCCATCTCATTTCTTAGGATAGGTTAGGACAGGAAGTGCAGCATTTTTGCACATTGGTTCTCTTAGCATTATTCTTACTTCCTACCTTTGTCTGCATTAAGAATGCAGTGCACTTAAAGATAAAGTAATAGTGTTTCCAGGAGTTCACTGAAACATTTAACAAATTCACACTTGCATTTGCCATCATATGTCCCAGTGCACTCTCCCATAGTGACAAGCTGAAAAGAATACAGGGAAGTATAGGATTGCAAATGTTTTAAAAATTAATGAAATTAATGAAAACTAGTGTTCATGTCTCACCTATTACTCGCCCTTGTTTATTTGATGAAATATACCAAGATTTCTTGAAAATGACTTGCTTAATCTTACTCACAGCACAAATGGAAATTCTCCCACCAGATGTTTTTCTAGTAGAGATTACTAAATTACTAAACATAAATTCATTATGTACTAGGATAGCAAAGATATGACTTTTGTTCATCATTGTATTGACTCATGTCAGAAGATTCTAACGTCTAAAAACACAGTTCCTCCATCCCTAAAGGTTATAGAATTAATAAGTGATACCAAAATTTATTCAGATGACATTTAACTGAAATAAAGCCTGGAGTTATTATTTGATGGAATATTTCAGGTCACCTAAACCTATCTGGTGTAGGAAAGTAAGAAAGAACTGTCATTTATAATTTCAACTTTGTGGAATAATGTTACAAAGTTATAATACAATCTCAGTACAACAAGAAATGAAAGAAGTCAAAAGCCGCAGCCCAATGTTAAGAAACTGATAACAAGAATGAAATGCCCATATCTAATATCTTTCATGTCAGGATGTTATTCAAATCCATATAATAGATTTAATTTCTAAAAACACATTTCCAGAATTCCTGCATATGCATTTTCTGTTTTCTAAGGCTGTTCTGTATTTTGGTCAAACACTTCCTACAGTCATATCAGGAACACCTAGTATTTATTGCAGAATTTGATAGATAAATTGGTTATAACTTATTAAATTGATGCGACCTTCTGGACATTCACTTTGGAACCCTTAAAAACTTTTTGGAGAAAGTGAAAAAGAGGGAAGTCACTCGTGTACTCACGGTCATTGCACAGTGTCCCACTGAAAGAAGTCATGCTACAGTCACAGCTAAACCCATCCCACTGCTGCAAGCAGACACCTTGGTTGGCACAAGAGTCTTCTTGGCATGTGGTGCTGGGACCTAGCAAGAAAACACACCATAGAAAAGAACATGAAGGTCTGTCATTCAGAGTGACTATATGTGTCATTGGATCACACAGGGTAGTTGCCAACATCTCATGTTTATAGAGTAAATTATGGAAAAAAAGCTGATAAGGGGATTGGTGGTAACCCATATTATTAATAATATTCAAGTTATGTAGAGGCATATGTTTTTTGTTTGTAACATGAAGATATGAATTCATCTGTGATGATAATAACATAAGAGAAGCAAGTAACTCAAGCAAAAGGAAGTGGTGATTCTCGCATATATTTCTAATTTTACTTTAACATCTATAAACTATCTTCTCCAAAACAATGAGTTCTACTAGAGATTGCGGGGAAAAAAATATAAAACTGTAAAAAAACCAAAAATAGAAACAACCAAAAACAAAGCCATACATGTCATATTAAAAGCAAGCAAGGAGAAGAAAAATATGGCTATCTGAACAATGATTTGATGAACAGCTATATCTACTGACAGTCAGAAGACCTTTGGGTTGGCATTTTTCAAATTAAAAAAAAAAATTCTCATTAGCAGGAATGTTGGCAAGTATCTTTTTACATGCTTTAAATTGTCCCATGCAGGTTTTTAAGAACAAAGTAGATAGAGGAGAAATCAGCCAACTATGCACCAACATGCTAAAAAATAAATGACAGTCACACATGAGAAACAAAACTATTCTATTTCTAAAGATCATAATTAGACCACTGGGAGAAACAAACAAATAAAACATTAAAAAAAGAAGCATGTTCAAAGCACTGAAGCAATCACTATACAAAAAAGACACAAGACTGAAAGCCTATATTTCAATATATCCTGGGAGAAGATGGTTCTCTGTGCCATATTTTTAATGGGAAGAAGAGAAAAATGAGCTACAACACACAGCTATCAGCACAGAAGTGGCTGAAGGTTCTCAATGTGTTGTATGGGTTTCAGTCTTGTTTAATATACACAAGGGCATCTACCTTGCAAATCAGCTTTCATCAATGCAACTTTGTCAGCAAAATAAAAAAAGCAAAATATATTAAATGTTAGTAAGCAAATATTAAAATGGCAGCAAACACAGAGAAATTGTTCAGAGAAAAAAAAAGTGCATGCTGCTCTCAAAGAGGAAAAGAAATTCCAAGTAATGCAAATAAATTAATGCTAATAGACATAAATATCCAGGCAAGCCAAAATGAGAATGCAATAATTTGCCAGCATTTACTACAAATATAATGGTTAATTGAGCTGATGGCATGTAATGAACGAAAATTAAAATCATTTCTTTTCATAGGATAAATGTGAATACATTAGCAAAAGGAAATGGATGGTTTAATCCTGAGTAGCCATTTGTTATGTTCAGATATAAGCAGTTCAACCGTTAACACATTATCCTCTACCATCCTAATTCTCTAGAGGAATTGAAGGACCTGGAGGTGCCCACATGCCAGAGAATTGCTTTGGCACTTACTAGCTCCCTTGGCACCTAATTAAAATATACAGATAAGCCAAAAATATTGGTACTCTTCCTATCTTTTCCTTAAAAATATTAATATGCCCTGAGGTAACTAACACAAGTATATGGCATCCACCATTTTTATTCCATAATCTATATAGCAGACACTTAGCTTTGTATGACTTAACATATTCTTGTAAATAGTTAAGTGAAAGAAAAAAAATACAAATGAAAGTTGAAGATTGGTAGGTAACTGGATGCTCTTAACTGGCCATAGGCATTATGATAGTCATTTTGTGACTCTCCACAGGTCTTCCCTAGCAACCAATTAGTCTCAAAATTCCATATACGTGTACAATACCAAAAGAGTTAAAATCCCTGGATTCAAATGTACATTAGGAACTACACCCTATAATTCAGTTCACATCCTACATGAGTCAGTTAAAGACCTAGTAGCTGTATTTGCACAACATGTTAAGCTTTGTTTTTAATCTTGTTTGTTTTGTAATTTAGCTTCTTACGTGAACGCAGCCTAGGAAAAGGTTGGATTTAGCAGAAATGGAGCAGCTTTGGTAAGCAGTTAATTGAACATACTCTTTCATATTATGTAAAATATGGAACATAATATATAAAATATAGCTGCCCCTAGAGTTACGACAGATCCCTGACCTATGCACCTTTTGTCGGGTCCTATAGACGCTTTTATTCCAACAAGCTGGGCTGGCCTAACTTTTAAAACTTTTTTTTAACTTTTTAACTCTTTAACTTTTTAAATTGGGGTTTTAGTCATTGGACAATTGGGTTTAATTCTATTTTAATTGCTTTTAAGTTTTTGTATTTTTTGTGTTTTATTTGATGGCTGTTCACCGCCCTGAGTCCTTCGGGAGAAGGGCGGTATATAAATTTAATAAATAAATAAATAAATACTATTTTGTTGGCTTTCCTTTCTCCCAAGAATCAGAAGGAGACTGGTGTGGCGTCAAGTGGCAACTAACACATGTCACTAAAAGGCTCATGCTTTTGTGATCTACAACTCATTTCATCTCCAGTCAAGAGAGGGGCTGGGACCACAATCAAAGCTCTAAACCCTTTTCATCTGATACATGTGAAAGCGGACAGAGATTTGTTCATTTGTTCAAGATTGACTCAGCCTTCCATTCTTCCGAGATGGGTAAAATGAGGACCCAGATTGTTGGAAGCAATATGCTAACTCTGTAAACTGCTTAGAGAGGGCTGTAAAGCACTGTGAAGTGGTATATAAGTCTAAGTGCTATTGCTATTGCTATTCATGCAGCTGCTTTCTTGACTTTTTGGAATCCAACAAATATCTCACAATTACCTGATTGATATATTGTAATTGTAATTTGACTTTATTTTTGGTGAAAAAGTCTTTTGATTTGTAAAACGTGATTGATATCTGTAGTTTGGTGAAGATACTATGATGAAGCAAACTGTATATTAGAAGGAGGAAAGTGTGTTGGATATTTTTGCTGCCTTGAATTATTTGTAAAAATACAAGTAGTCCTTGACTTACAACAGTTCCTTGAGTGAACATTCGAAGTTACAAAGGCACTGAAAAAAGTGACTTAAGATTGTTTTTCATACGTACAACCATTTCAACATCCCCATGATCAGGTGATCAAAATTCAGAGGCTGGCAACTGACTCATATTCATGATGGTTGCAGTGTCCCAGGCTCATGTGATCACCTTTTGCAACCTTCCAATAAGCAAAGTCAATGAGGAAGCTGGGTTCATGTAACAACTGTATTACTAATATAACAACTGCAGTTGTGAACTTAACAAATGTGTCAAAAAGGTTATAAAATGGGGCAAAACTCACTTAACAAATGTTTTGCTTAACATCATAAATTTTGGGCTCGTTGTGATCATAAGTCAAGGACTTATTTGTATTCTGGCTCTAATAAAAGCAGGATACAAATGAATAAAATAAATAAATAAAAATAAATATTGGAAATGTGTGATGAGTTATAGATTTATTTTGAATGCATCTTGGATGAAGTCAAAGAAAAAAAAATATTTACCACTGCGAGAAATTACATACAGTTGTAATGTCTGGCTTTTTTGATGAAGGAAATGGAAGTAAAAGGTCAAGGCTATTTCAGAATATGCTAAATATGGGGCAGTTTTGTAAGAGCTCCATCAGGTTTTTCAAAAGCTACTGAGCCCTGAGTGAAACAGGTGTGGGAGGGGACTGAAGAATAAGAGGAAATTGGATAGCAACTGAAAAGCTCAAGTAGAAAAAAAATCTGAAGCAGGAGTCTCCATATCAGGTTGTCTATTTTTTTGGATCTAGAAAAGGAAATCTGTATAAAAAATGGCATATAGGGGCGGTAGGATCTGTGTGGCTTGGGCAGTTATAAAGAATCTTCTACCAGTTGGTCCCTTTTTCAGTATTAGAACCTAGATCCAAGTACACTAGAGCTACTAATTTAGCTGGACCCTTCCCAGTGGTGAAATCCAATTTTTTTTTACTACTGGTTCTGTGGGTGTGGCTTGGTGGGAGTGGTATGGCTTGGTGGGCATGGCAGGGGAAGGATACTGCAAAATCTCAATTCCCACCCTACTCCTGGGGGAAGGATATTACAAAATCTCCATTCCCACCCCACTCTGGGGCCAGCCAGAGGTGGTATTTGCTGGTTCTCCAAACTACTCAAAATTTCCACTACCAGTTCTCCGAAGCTACCAGTGCTCAAAATGTCTGCTACTGGTTCCCAGAACCTGCTGGATTTCACCTCTGCCCCTTCCCCTTTGATTTAGTGACCAAACCACTAACCACTGTTGTTAATCTAGGTCATACAATGGTGTCCTCAGTTGACATCAATATTAAACCCATTTTCATTGGTTTTATACCAAAGACCTAAATATAGGTTGAATGTATTCAGGGCTAATGTTAGACTCTGACTGCATCCATTCAGATTATTTTCAGCCTTTCAGTTTGATTCTGTAAATAAGCTTGATTATATAAATTACTTGGCAGTTAAGGTGATTCTTAAGAATTTGGGTGCTACATAATTAAATGATTATTTTAATACCAAGATCTAATCACTAACAGAATGTATCACCATCTGCCCTCTTTCTCACTTGCACTGGAATCTGTTATTTGCAAGCTTCATAAAATAAAGTGAAATTGCCTTTAGGTGTATAGAAGCTATGTATTCATATATTGAGTTCCACTTTAGTTTTTTAACATTAATCATCACATTAAAATTAGAATTCAAGTCATAAGGATTTAAAAATTCAAACAAAAAATAATACCATGTGGACAATTAGATAATATGAATGAACATGTAAGTAGTAAAAAGTTGAATGAACAAATTTGGGGTTTTGGCTCTTCATATGAAATCAATCAGCAGACCTTTAATGTAAGCAGAAAAAAAAATCTCCTCAACTCAAAACATCTGCATTTTTTTTGCTGCAGGCAGGTGGCTTTCTGGGTTGCAATAGGAATATTGAATCTTGGAATATCTACAGTAGAAGAATGGTACTTTAAAAAAAAATACCATGACATCTGTGAATATTTCATTGAAGGCTCATCCATTTTTACATCTGTGCTACAAGGGAGGGAGCAGTCATGAATTCCATCTTGAGTGCCTGCCCCCTGGATGCCTTTGATGGAATCACCCTCTTTATCTGCCATATATGACTATTGGCTTGCTAGAATGAATGTTGTGAATAGCAATAGCACTTAGACTTACATACGGCTTCACAGTGCTTTACAGCCCTCTCTAAGCAGTTTACAGAGTCAGCATATTCCCACCAACAACAAAGGATAGAAGGCTGAGTCAACCTTGAGCCTGGTGAGATTTGAACTGCCAAATTGCAGTCAGCTGGCAGTCAGCTGAAGTAGCCTGCAGTACTGCATTCTAACCACTGTGCCACCACAACTCCTATGCCTATGAATTGTTTGAAACAATTGTTTGCTTCTAAACAAATATACGTTGATCATAAAATAACCATTTGGACACATTTTGCAATTGTGCCTATGGGAGGTTTCTGTTTGTTTGTTTGTTTGTTTGTTTGTTTGTTTGTTTGTTTGTTTGTTTGTTTTAAATAAAATCTGAAGTGGGGAGAATACATGTTTTCACTGATCACTGAAAAGAAAGAAAATGAATTGAGGAAGTTTAATTACAGGTCAAAGCTCTGTCCGAGAGAGAAGGCTGAAGATTTTGGTTTCTTATTCATACAAATGCATAGAATAAAAATAATATTTAAAACCTGAGAGATTAGTTATTTAGGTCATGGATTGCACCAAGTTTCTTTCTCTGAAATTATTTTTTATTAGGTAGGTAAAATGAGGGCCCGGTTTGTGGGGGCAATAAGCTGACTTTGTATAAAAAAGAACACCACTGGGGGGGGGGGGAAAGCCCTACTAAGCAGGTATATACAAAAGTATGAAGGCTATTGCTTAATGCATTGTAAGCCGCCCTAACTCTCCGGAGAAGGGTGGCATATAAATCAAACTAATAAATAAATAAAATTTTGTTTGTATCCAATAATCCTTGCTTACCATTAAAAAAACAGTCTTATTTTAATATTTACTAAATGCTATAGTACAGTTCTAAGATATTATTCTTTTAATAATATTTTATTATGACCTTTATTATGCTCCTCCATGACCTTCTCTGCTGGGACCAAGGATATAAAGAGCTAATATAATTCCAGCCTAAGCAGGAAATAGTCATAAAGCAATACCTGAGGAAATCTTTGGTATAATGACTTATTTATTAATTGGATATGCCTCTGAAATCAAAGGGAAATGATATGTGTCATAATATGTTCTACAAAGAACTAATGCTAAATACATGCTAGATAGATAACTGCAGTAACAAAATTTAATTTGACTCATTTAAAACTAACTATAAAAGAAATTTTCTTTAAGATAACTTCTTCTCTTGGTGATAGATCTATCATCTGTATTGTTTTCTTGATAGCAGTATCTGCTATCTGGTATCTATGGCTACCTCCTGGAGGCTTATACAATTTATCTGCCTGGGCTTCAAACTCTGATATTTCTGTGTGGTCTCCCATCCATCTACTAATCAGATGTTTAGCATCTTGCGATCAGCTAGCTTTTGCCACCTGATGGAGAACGTAGTACAGCATCTAAATAAAATCCATATAATATGGAAGGATAATTCATTGTTTTTTGTCCCTTCATTTTCTATATCTGAAAATTCTTGCTTTACAAATATAATAGAATAATTAGTCACTCCTAATTAATCATTTGAGTCATGGGACTGTTTTCTTATCTCAGATTACAGATAAATATGCACAAACTATTTAGTGGCTTCATCACTAAGTTTTCAAATTATGTCAAATATATGCCCATAAAAAAAGTGTGAAAAATTACCAGTTGATGGGATGCAGATGATTAACTTCAGGATGGATATAATTACCAAGCTGAGCAATTGAAGATGGTTTCCACTGGAAAACATTTTGTGCATTTTTGTCAATTCTAATGAAAAAGAAACTAAACTAAATTTTAGTGGAGGAAGATTATTTATGCCTGCCAGATAATGTTTTTTTCTCTAGAACCTTCAGTCGGATACAAAACATCTCTCAAGGAGTATGCTCCCTTATAATTGGAGAAGCATTCATTTTAATCAAAACTCTTTCATTCAAATATATATGTCAGCTTCCCACCCCCCCTACCATTTCAAAACTGGTAGAAAACACTTTAACTTGGCTGTCTGAAAGAGTCCCTAGACTCAGACTCTCTACAGAACCCTAACATCTCTTTTTCACTTAATGTGTCTTAGAAATGTGCATGTTAATTAAATTAGTTTATTTATACTCTAACTACTATCTATGTACTGCAGTGCTCTAACTAGTATCTATGCACTGTGATTATATAAAATGCTGCATGGGACCTAATTAGCACAACAATTAATTAAGATACTGCACAAACAAAACAAAGACAGGCAAATCAGCTGATTCATGGCAAAGAGCAGAATTGACCCATTGTGTTCTGATAGATAACTTAATGTTCTCAAGCTTGAATTTAGATTTGTGCCATTGGAGTGCATTTCTCAATCAATAACATCCACTTTCATTAATTATGGAAACTATCTTATTTAACAATTGTAACAAAGAACAAATTGATAAGATGAGAAACTGGCAGGATCCAAATATAAATAAAAAAGCAGAAAAGATGCTATAGCTCCACAATTATGAAATTAAAATTAGAAACATTTCGGTTACACTATAAGAGTTTGAGACAAGTTTGTGAAATGATCAACCATACCTTCGCATCCTCTTTCTATCTGTCCATTGCAAAACAGAGCATCTGAAATCAAATCTGGAAGACGCCCATTGAGATCCACAGAGGCAAGGCAGCCTTGAAATCCTTCTTTGGCATGGACTAATTTTGGCAAGGATTTATAAGTCTCTTTTGCTACTCCTCCAATATATAGGTCACCTATGAAGTCAAACAAAAGGCTTGGATGAATAAATGTTTATTAATCTTATTCATTGATAAATTGAACATCTACCACAGCTGCACAAAAACATTTTCTTAATTTTGATAATAAGACAAAAAGGCCCCTCCGAAAAAAACAACAAAAAAGGAAAACTTTTCATTACCCAAACTAGGTAACAGTAACAGAATTGGAAGGGACCTTGGAGATCATCTAGTCCAACACCCTGCTCACATTATCAGTGCTGATGCTCTCTCTCTAGCACCTAAATACTGATAGTTCTTGACTTACGACCATAATTGAGCCCAAAATTTATGTTGCTAAGCGAGACATTTGTTAAGTGAGATTTGCCACATTTTACAACCTTTTTGCCACATTTGTTAAGTTCACTGAAGTTATTATGCTAGTAACATGGTTCTTAAGTAAATCTGGCTTCCCCATTGACTTATTTATTTATTTATTTATTTATTTATTTATTTATTTATTTATTTATTTAATATTTATATGCCACCCTCCTCCCGAAGGACTCGGGGCGGCTCACAAGAGTAAAAGCAACAACAATAAATAGTAATAAAAGGTCCAATAAAAACCCCAACAATTAAAATAAAAACTCCCAGACAGATCAGGCAATTTGCTGAAAAAGCCATGTCTTCAGGTCCTTGTGGAAAGAACAGAGGTCAGGGGCCGTCCGCAGCCCAGTGGGTAACTCATTCCAGAGGGTTGGTGCGGCCACAGAGAACGTCCTCATCCTGGGCACCACCAGCCGACATTGTCTGGCCGATGGCACCCAGAGGAGGGCAGTCCTATGTGCTCCTGCAGGCACCCTGGGTCCATGCCATGAAGGGCTTTATAGGTTAATACCAGCACCTTGAAGCAGATCCAAAGGACCACCGGCAACCAGTGCAGCTCGCGCAGGAGAGGTGTAACACGGGAGTAATGAGAAGTTCCCGTAACAACCTGTGCAGCCGCATTCTGGACCAGTTGGAGCCTCCGGGCTCTGGGTTAGAAGGTCACAAAAGGTGATCACTTGACCCTAGGACACTGCAACTGTCATAAATATGAACCAGTTGCCAAGTGTCCAAATTTTGATTGTATGACCTTGGGAATGATGCAATGGTCATAAGTGAGAAAAACAGTCATGTTGCTTTTTTCAGTGCTGTTGTAAGTTTGAACAGTCACTACATAAACTATTGTAAGTCAAGGACTACCTGTAGTAGGCCAACCATTTTTTTTTCACAGTGTCCATGAATTATATTATCTCCAAGGCCATCTAGCTAGCTCAAATGTGGACAGATTGTACCCTTTGTCAATAATACAATAACAAATATATAACAAAAAGAGGAAATAACTATTAATGAGGAGATTCCTCCCAAACCAGTATAAACTCTTTCCTCCCAAAAATGTATTTAAAGCTCGAATTTCCCCCAGTATCTAACTACTTTGACCTAGCTTGTATAGTACTGTACAAGTGAATTATACATCATTTTAAAGTCTTACTATAATGCACAATTATTATATGGTCAATATTTAGTTATTGGAAGCCAGTGTCACAATCAAATCAATCCTGAACTGTTTGTTTCCCATTAAACACCACAACTGGAGAAAGTCAGATGAGCACAAAAATGTTATTATATTGGCAAGGCAAAAATGACCGGAATAGACATCCTGTGGATTTCTAGGAATGGATACAGCTGATGATTGACTTGATCTCCAAAGTCTGCCAATTATTTCTGAATGTTTTGTACTGTATTCAGAAAAATAGGGCTTCAAACAGGAATCTTTTTAGCCTCTCTAGTTATGTGAACCAGCATCAATAATATATATATATATTTAGTATAATACATATACTAGTAGTATTAATAGGGATTAATAGTGAACGGCAAGTAGGCAAGTAATGACATGTGTCAGATTGCACGCTCCACTCTTATATTTTTGCAATGCAACATCACAGCACAAGTAGGAAAGAGCAGAGCTTGTATCACAATGTCACAACACATGTTTCATCATTACAGCATTATGGTTAGGAACAGACACCTAGGTGTAGAATGTTTGTTGCTGAAGAAACACTGGGAATTGTTTCTAGAGAACACCATGTGAGGGAAGGCACAAGCAGAAGATGAATTTGTCCCTGGCTATCATAGTCCCTTGGACCTGAAGGGAGTATTTGCATACTTGTCTCGGGGTGCCGTCGGCCAGACAATGCTGGCTGGTGGCCCCCAGGGGGAGGGCTTTCTCTGTGGGGGCACTGACCCTCTGG
>JANHZT010001650.1:152205-166611 GCA_032468215.1 Stegonotus admiraltiensis | reverse complement strand
ACTGAAGAACCAAACCTTCCTTTCTTATGTATAGCAACGGGTGATTTATTGTTTATGTTTTTTTTAAGTATGTTTTGTTTTTAAAAAATTAAATAATTTTTTTTTTAAAAAAAGGAAGATCTTTGGTTGGGCTGTTTACTTTTAGCTTATTTGGAAGTTCCTTGATTGGGGTATTGTTTATTTCTTGATTCTTGGTTTGATGTTAATCTTGGTGTTAATCTCTGCTCATCTTGGATGGTCACAGTTTCCCAATTGTTTCTTAGTTCAACTGGAAAACTGTGACCATCCTAGACCAGACCAAATCCAAACTGCTAGAGAATTCCTGGAAGCCTGGCTCTCTGACAAATGAGCCACCAATAGGCACATAGACATAAACAATATTTACATACTATTCAAAGGAGGCAATCAACAAGCCAAAAAGGGAAAACAACTATCAAAAAAGTTCCCTGCTAGCAGTCAACACCCACTACAATATAAACTGAGAGCAAATATCACTCCCTGCTAGCACTAATGACTTTACCTAGCTTGGGTAATGAAACATCTGCAAGAAAACAACCAAGCTCATAGAGCACCAAGAACTGCTCATTTCATCCCTGAGCTACAAATATTTTCCTCTATCTTTTTGGTTAAAATTACAATTTATAAGAACAAAAGAAAAAGGCAAAACCAGATAAAAGTAATTAAAAAATTGTAAGTTTTTTTTACTGTCAAAACCAGCAATCATTCTATTTTAAGTGAGTAACTATTTTATTCTTAAATTTCATTATATTTTATATTCATTGGTTTCTGATGTCAGAAGAAACCTAGATTAAACTATGGATATATCTGCAGTTTTCACTTTCTTAAGGCCTTTCAATATGAATGTTAAATAAAGTTGTTTGGTGAGATGGGCAGCTATATAAGTTGGACAAATAAATACAATAATTTGTATTAGTTGAAATAGTATATTTTAGAAAAATAACATTTATCATTTTAAACATTGTGCTATTTTTGGATATATAAATTAACAGGTAAACTTAAAAAAAATGAATAGCCTCCCCCAATACTCTCTCTATATATATATCTATCCATCTATCTGACTATCTGACTATCTGACTATCCTTTCATGCATGCATCCCTCCACCCATACACATTCACACAGAGAGAGATACATGCATGCTTTTCCTATGTGCTTAAATGACAACAAATGAGTAACAATAAACCCATTTTAGGTTGGCCTGTAATGGCTCTTCTAGAATTAACCCTTAAATGAAAACTGAATTCTAATGGGCCATGTAATGTAGCCTCTCTCCAAGCTAACACACTTAAGGTAAGTTAGGGTATAATTTTGAGAATTTGTAACTGCATGGTCAAAAGGACTTGTGACACAGTAGTTTTCGTCCCTCACATCTGGTAGGCACTAGCTTGCAATTCATTAAGTTTGGACATTCCCCTTCCCCATTTTTTCAAGGGAATAGCATTATTGACATGGTGGTATATTACATTTCCTTTGTGAAAGTGGTTTTCTATCTAATAATGAATGTCCTTTACCCAATCCAATAATTAAATAATTAAAAATTCAGACCCAACAATCTGCTAGCATAACTTCCCTTACTGGATTCCAAAAGAATATCTCATGGCAATGATTCAGACATTATATTTTCTGTAATTTTCTGATAATGTGCAATTTCCTGGTAGTGCATAATTTTATGATTAATGAGCCAGTTATAATGGATGTTCTACAATAATTACAAGCTTCTTCTAATAAATAAAACAATTTGAACTTCCCCATTTATTTTCCTAGACTTTTTTTTAGTATCTTTAATGGAGCAGAATAGTTACATTCATGGGAGCATTTGACAATTGCTGTAGAAGATCAGCAGTTTTCTTCCTGAAATCTCTCAGCTTTCTAAAAGCCCTTTTCCAGTGAGATACTACCAGAAATCCAGCAGAAAAGCCCTTGCATTCTTTCTATCAAACTGGGGTGGTGGCAGGCGATAACAGATGGTAACCCTCTTGTAAATGAACACTGCAGATTCTGGAACATTTTGATAGTATGATAATTCTATCTGCGGGAGCTGCCTATCTACAATGGAATTGAACCACCCTACTCACTTCAGCAGAAAGGGCATGCTAAGGATCCTGTCTGTCAAGGAATTTCAGATGGTGGGAAATAGGAGTGGCATCTTTTCTGCTCTATCCCCTGTCTTTTGGAACAATCCAAAATACTGCTGGAGGTGAACTCCTACTCCACTGTCTTGGACTTCCAGAAGGACCTTAATATCTTGCTCTGCTGGCTGGCTTGGGGTTCCTATGGGGGTACTCTATGTTGGAGGTGGCTGACCAGCTAAAATAGAAGACACCCCCCCAATGCTATCCATCCACTTTGTTTTTAATTTCTTGCTAATTTTAACTGTTTTTATATTTATCTTTCTATCATTTTGTAACACATCCAGAATCATTTCAACAGTGAAATGGGTGGCACATATATTAAGTAAATAAAATAAAATAATTTTTAATGTGCCAGTTTAATTTACATCTATGACAACCAAGCAGTAAGCAATGTATAGGCAATGTCTACAGGCATGGAGATAATATGATGCCATTTAATCAGGGACTGAGGAATCAAGGTAGTTCCAATCAACAGGATGAGGGCTGTGTTTTAATAGTTGGCTAATTAAAAAGCCATTTCACTTGAGCCTTATTGCACGTCTTGCTGTCTGGGGTGATAAGGAACAGATCTCAGGCTTTTTTCTGTTTGACATCCCTACAAGTATTTGAGGCATGTTTCCCCGTACTCTATCAATCTTCTGTTACAGCTTTTTGTTTACTACCAGCTGTAGCTAGTAAGTTCTCAAAGCAAATTTAGGATTTGAGTACAGAATCCTATTTGAAATTAATGCTTCCAAAGCATTATAGAAGAAATCAGACTGTTTCCTGTATCTTGTGCTTGCCTTTACTAGAGATGAATAACTCTATTTCAAACTACTACATTTGATGTATCAGTCACTGTGCCCTAATCCATGTCCTATCACCTTTTTAAATCATTGCTCTGGAAAAAGGCCTCTACCCTTACTTGTATCTCTGCTCAGTTGTTTTCTACAGTCACACAAATAATTCAGCATTTATATTTTCTGAACATTGCCTTAACATTTTATTCTATTCTTCTTACAACTCTCTATTCCTTCCAACAAAAGAGAGATACCCCACCCAAAAGCTACTGAAATCAAATGACTGAAAATCCACATTTGAATGGCAGAAAATAATGTGATTCAGCATGTGAGAGTACCTGCACAACAGGACTTTCCTAAAGTTTCTACTCATTCTACTGTAGTGATTTAGGAACTTCAGTGGAATGGTGAAATAAGGAGAAATGTGAGTGAAGGCCTCTTTTTTAAACAAGCTATTCTCTGGATCTAAGGCAAGCACAGTAGTATCTGCAGGGGACATCATAAAAAGTCAAGATGGTAGCCGCACTGGCATGTTTAAAGCTTGCCACTTTTTCATACATTTGCCTTGTATGTAAATAAGGAGTTGGCCTTTGTGGCTGCCATCTTGACTTTTATTTTACCACTCCTGATAATATTCCTGGGCAGATGATAATTTAATTTATCAGGAATTATCCTACACCTGTGGTCTTTTAAAAACGGTGAGAAGCTGGAACGGATTGTACATTTGAGATTAGCCTCCCTCTTCCCCCTCCCCCCTCTGTACATCCTAGGCAAAGCTGTCTTAGGAATTCTGGGAGTTGAAGTCCACAGGGTGTGAAAGAGCCAAGTTTGCCTACCACTGGCCTAGGCCAATGCATTGACCTAGTGTGTTTTGTCCACTGATGTCAATGGCCCAATAAACTAATGTGTGAGAATCAAAATAAGATGCTGAAATAACACTACAGATTCAATTGCAGCTGATGAAATTTGTTACTTTGGTTGTATATTTTTGTTTTATGCAACTCAGCAGGGCTGGGCAAAACATTTGAAAGTGGTATGCTCTTTTCTCAAATTACTAAAGCAATCACCTTATTTGCAAAGCTTGCAGATTGCTTTCAAAGCTACTTCCACTTGTCTTGGCATGCACTGCATGCATAACCACTTCACTGGGAAGCTGACTGAAAGCATCTCTTTGAAATGCTTTGCACAATACTCTGATTTTTATTGTCTTCCACTGCAGTGTTTCTAGATTTCTCCCTCTATTATGTCTGGAATGGAAGCAAAAAGCATGCAAAGCCGTATTAAGCTATGGTTCTCAGTTGGCCCATGAAAATAAGAGCTTGATTTTGCTTTAACTTTAGAAAATACACATGCACAAACACACATACGAACACAAATAAATCACACACACACACACATACATAAATGCATACATACATACACATACAACACACACACACAGTATGTTATATCTGAAAGAAAAGAAGTTGTTGTTTAATATCCTGCTTTGTCAATAATGAATTGTTTCCATTTAGCATGAATTCTTGGGTCACATATTTCTGACTTTGTTCAAATTCCATAATTATATAATTTTCCTTAAATTTATTATACAGTTAACATTTGTTTTTTCCTCATACTTTGCTCCTATTTAACAATATTTCAAAAAAAGTCACATTAATCTATTAATAATTTAATTTCTATTTTTAAAGATATAAATAACTGACAAAAAGTTAAACATTTGGGTGGACTGCAAAACCAGATAGAAAATACATTATTTTCTGTACATTATGTATAATACTGTAATAATAACTAGTTAAACAATTTATAATTATAGTTTTAAATTATTTTAAATTAGTGGCATTTCCATGATGCAGTGTATATGCTAATATTGGGATCCTTTTCTAGCATCCACAGCAAGGTGTTCCACAAAAGGGCAGTGAATTTATTTGGTTATCTCAAACATTTTACTTCTTAAAGACATAACATATGTATTGCCCCCAAAAAACCCTTGCAAAAACGTATTAAACATCAGGAATACCCATGTGGCACATTATTTCTTCCCAGTTTGTATTGTAACTGGGAAAAGCAAGCCATGTACAAATAATAATTGTCCAAAGTTACTTCCAAAACATGAAATGAAAATATATTAACCATTGTGATCCTTGAACAGGATAAACTGAAAAGAGTCATGATAACTAGAAAACCTAAAAATATCAAATTTTGAAAAGTTTGTTGTATTGTTTAGAGGCACTAGGCTAAAAATCAGAAGCCCATGAGTTCTAGTCTTGCCTTAGGTATAATTTGATGTTAGTTACAATTGGTATAACTTTACATTAGTGTCTCTTCCACTCCCCCCCCCCATGTACTTCGGAGAGTGAAAGCATTGGGAAAAAGAGCATAGTACTACATGCTCCCCAGGGGGCCTTCTCACAGCCTTCTCTGTGGGGGCGCCTGCCCTTTGGAATGAGCTGCCACTGGAGATTCGTAGAATTCCTGACCTTCATACCTTTCACCGCGCCCTCAAAACGCTATTATTCCATCAAGCAGGGCTGGCCTAAATATTATTTTAATGGGTTATTGTTTTTAGTTTTATCGGCCAATTATTTAATGCTTTTAAAATGTTTTTATCTTTTTTATGTGATGGGGTTTTATCTTGGCTGTACACCGCCCTGAGTCCTTCGGGAGAAGGGCGGTATAGAAATTTGAAAAAATAAATAAATAAATAAACATTCCAAAACTGCCAATACAAACAAAGCTTGTAAGAGGCAATCCTGATCTGTTGAAAGTACCAATGGCATCAATGGCATTTGAATATAAAATACAGAGTGGGACTTCAACTTCCTCATAATTTAGAGCATGCTTATCTTCCAGCAGAATCTCGCTGGTATAAGTAAAATGGATCACAATGGTTATTGCTATCTGCATTCTAGAGAGATAATATAGAAGGATATCTTTCATATTTTCTATTCATATATGTCAGTTTATAGATCAGGTTTTTTATGTTTCCAGCACAGTTTGTTGTGGGGAAAAAGGAAAGTGGGAAACTGTAAACAATTAATTAATTGCGGATGTGAGGGAAAATACAAGGTTGTTCCTTCACAAGGTTGAACTTCCTGTTTCTTTTCTAATATTTTTCAGTTTACAATACTGTAATGAGGGCTGCCTATTTTTATTCATATAAGAACTATGAATTGCTGTTGAACCCAGTTTCATACACAAGGTTGGATCTCCAGGTATAATTTAAAGACAACCTGATGGCTTCCTGTGATACTGGAAAGCACATTCAGTGGAAATTCAGACCAACACATCTGAGATTATCTTCATGATTTTGACTGTGTCAATTTATGTCACATCACAACCATTCCAACTTGACATTAAAAAGAAAATATAATCTTAAAAATATTATCAAAACAAGCAACACTATTCACCTAAATTGATCAGCATATATTCATACGTTAAGAAAAGTGGAACATGGAATAAAATAGGCAAAACATTCTTACATTTTTTTCTACTAGTACCACATTACTTTTGTACATTGAGAAAGCAAACTGAAAACAAAAATGTAAGTTCAGGAAAGAAGTAGTCTGGACTGTGAGTTTATTTTGTAATGAATAAATCTCCCTTTAATTTTCAGATGTCTTCATTCCATGTGTCTATGGAGATTTGCCTTTTGAAAAAAAGCACCTTTGAGACTTCATTCCATGTGGTAACTAATTTCATAAAAAAACACCACATTTTTTTTTCCAGTTTCAGATGTGAACTCATTTTAAATACTTCTTTTAGGAAAGTTTTAAAAAACAAAGATGCAGAAAGTATACATAAAGCTTTGCAATTATTTCTTAGCATTCATGAGTTTAAAATAATTTATCTTATTTCAATGTTAATGCAGATTGCTTCACATGTGTACAGTTTCACAGAGGCTGCTTCTGCATCTGCTTCTCTGAATAGCTTTTATTTTAATGTTAATATTATCGCTTTTGTACCTATTTGCTTCTCCCACCCCAACTCACTCGCTATAAACTTATTCACAGGGAAAGTTATTAGACGGATGAAGCATCTTCTTTTGATATGGCACTTTTCCGCTTCTCCCTTATCAAAGAGGCCTCCTGAAGACTCATCATTCAAAAAACAAACATAAAAGAACATACACATAATAGCTTCATACACCCACTTCAGATGCGTAGATGAGGAGGCTTTCAAGTCAAAAAAAACAAAAAACAAAAAAAAACCCAGGGTCGCATACATCGCACAGCTCTTATTCTCCCTAACCTCCATGTCTTCAGCCTGGCATCTGAACATCTGTGTTTTAGTATTAAATCTGTAGCAAACTCATTTGCTCTAACCCATGCAGAGTATTTAATTAGATTTCATTCCACTAACTTTAATAAAAAATAGTTCATGAAATTGCTTTAGTCCTAAATTATGAAGTAGTTATTGAAGTATCCATAGACAGGACCTCTGATATCCTGCCTCAGGAGTAAAAAATACATTAAAAATACAAAGTTAAGTACTATGCTTAGAATGTCTATATCAGGAAAGAAGTTGCGTTTAAAGTTGGTTCATTAGAGCCTTTGACCCTTCTTATTAACTTAAAAATAGTGGATAACTGCAACCAGAACTTTTTTTGAAGGATTTCCACAGTAGCATCCCTAACAATTGTTAATCCTTCTTTCAGCTGAAATATTCCAAGAGTTTCAGTGTATTATGTCTAGCCTGATAGAAGAATAGCAAATAGGACTGTGCAAATTCATTTGGATGAGCGTTTTGCAAAGTGCTGTCTATAAGCCAAAGAATAAGGACCTCATAACTGCGGCCATTTCATCTGGGCATACAGGATACCACATTTGCTTTGTTCAAAGGTCAACAAATTCAAATATAGTACAAAAATAAAATGTCTAGAGAATGATACAATATAAAATAAACAAACTAAAAATATAACAGTGGTAGAAAATTATACACTACAAGAGAAAGATACATTATCGTTTGTCCTGGTTCCTTCCTGTTATTGATTGCAAGTCTATACGCTGACAAATAAATGTTATGACATTATAATTAATGGTACATTGCCAGTAAATGTATAAAAATGATCAAGTCACTGGAAAGTTTACAGTATTACCAACTAATAATAGTGATAGATAAGTAAAGAAGGGGGTAATAAGTGTACCACATAGAACTAAAAAAAATGCAATACAACAGAACATGTCCATCTGTGTCACGTATTCTTGAGCTACAAGAGAAAGTATGTTCTTCACAGAAGATCCTAATAAAAAAGCTGTCTAGTACAGGTAGCCCTCAACTTATAACCATTCATTTAGTGACCAACATGGTAACAAAGGTTGTAAAATTGGGCATGACTCATTGAACAAGCATCTTGCTGCTCTACTCTTCATATTTGGCTATGCCCAACTAGCATCTACATCGAAGTAACTTGAGTAACTTTATCTGCAAGGAAATCCACACATGTATGTGGATGACTTATTAATGCTTTGTCCTCCCCATCCTTCCTGAGCAGGATTGCCTGGTTAAAAATTTTCAGAAGAACAGATGTTTCTATGTTGTAATTGCCACTCGATGCTTAGCTTTATTCACATTTGGTTTTATACCATCGTTGCTACAAGAATTTTATCAGTTACTTCATACTTCATTTCTCCTTAGTAAACCAAGACACTGCTTATGATCAGTGAGTGAGAAAAGACCTCACAAGTTGAGTGGTCTGATCTGTTCTGTATATTCCAGAGATAGACTTATGTTAGGTGTAATTCCCCAGCAAAATGAAACAGCATCTAGCCAGAGATTTCTATGGTTCTCACCCTGAAGGTTTTTATAAAGTATTATGTTACTCCCAGGCTTGACTTAGATTACCTATGTTGGGGTATTAAGTCAGATATTGAGGTGTTTTTTTTTTAAAATCAGGATCACAATTGATCATTTTTGTTGAATGCTACCCAGAATCACATTATTGAGATGGATGGCTTTAAAAATGCTGAAAATAAATAAATCTCATCAACAATTGCAGCAATTCCTTTTTCTTAATCTTAAAGTAGAATATGTGCAATAAAGTATTTATTTAAAACATCTCTTTTTAATCTATAGGGAACACCATGGCACTTCTCTCATGTACAATCTTAACAAAACAAATGGAGAGGGAGACTATACATTCAAACAGTATGCAGAAGCTGCTGTAAAGTTTTAGTTTTTTAAAAAAAGAATATCTTTATTTAATGTATTCACTACTTTTAGCATTAATAAAACAATGATTTCTCATCAAGATTCAGAACCTGTTCCATGGCATACTGAAGTCTAAATTGCAGACAGCATGCTAATAATATTTCTTATAAAGTATTACACCATAGATAGACAATAGATAGATAGATGAGAGAGAGAGAGAG
This sequence comes from Stegonotus admiraltiensis, assembly GCA_032468215.1. Taxonomy (NCBI): domain Eukaryota; kingdom Metazoa; phylum Chordata; class Lepidosauria; order Squamata; family Colubridae; genus Stegonotus; species Stegonotus admiraltiensis. Next base: position 157,313 of record JANHZT010001650.1, on the reverse strand, counting down.
AGAGAGAGAGAGAGAGAGAGAGAGGGGTAGGTAGGTAGGTAGGTATGACAAAGAAGCTCACAATACTAAGATGCCAATGCTCTAGAAAAAAATTATTATATTTAGTCTAAAAAATAGAGAAGTAACTATACACTTTGTATTTTAGCTCTGTAGGCAAATTAAGTGTTTCTGCATGGCATTTCTTAATAGGTAATCAATACATGCTAGTACACAACCTAGTGTAAATGTGTTTCCATCCTTTATGTCCATCCATGTTGATGTTATAGTTATGTTATATAACGATATATTATAGTTATATAAGAAACTTAGACTATAATTTAAATTTCATAGACTCCTATTTTCATCTAGTAAATGACCCCATAAAACCAGTGATTTGCCCATTGTGTTTTATTTTCTGAATCTGCAACACTTGTGAACTATACTGATTTTCTTTCCCATTAGGCAAGAAGCAAAAAATAAAATAGATACAGATGCAAAGTTTTGCATGTCATTGCATATGCAGTCCTGTTGATGGAAAATATATATGTACTACAAATATACAATAAGATCTGAGCAGAAGTATATTTCAATATGCTGATATCTTCATGTGGGAGTTACATGTTATGTTAAAATTTTATTTGTGTGTGAAAATTGGTCATGTGCATAAACATGCAAATGTACATGTGGATGAGTAGTCCTTGATCTGTGCATTTTTGGGGAGTTCCTTAGAACTGCCCTATCTATAAAGCAATTTTAGCATATGGTTATTTCCATACTATCTTTTATTCTTCAGTTGAATAATATTCATCAATAATAAGCACATTTACAGGCAACAATCCTTTTCTTCTCCCACTTCTTATTCTCCTATAAAATGTACCAAGGAATGTTATTTGATTTAAAAGAAAATGATCTGACTCGCCAGTGGATGAAAGTAATTTGTATCTTAGATTGAAGGAGATTTTGTAGTTCCCAAACATACAGATTCATAATGTGTTAGTCACTATTCTCAAACTATTTTTCTTTTCTCAAACTATTTTTTTTCCATTTTGCAAATATATGCTTTTCAGAATGCTGATTTCTACCATATACACATTTTCACATCATCTATGAATTTTATCCAGCAAGAATGATTTTGTAAAGTAGCCAATTCACCTGTTATAGATAATCTTGTCAGAGAAACAGGGACTATAAAATTCAGTGGGAAGGCATCCTGTATGCAGCTTGCAAAAGGAGCTCTGCTTGAATGACAGTTTATCTATTTTGTAAAGTATCATTTATTATACTCATTTCAAGATCCAAATATTGCAACTATTACCTTTTCAGTAATAAACTATTGAGTAGTAAATATGAATAGAGAAGATTTTTCATGCATTTTAACAGGCTCCAATGGAAACATAATCTTTAATAAAGATTTTTAGTTGCTGGTGGTGACATGAATTTCAATAAACTTTTATTAAAATTCTATTTTCAAAAAGTAAATTACTGAATGAGTATAGAATCTATTTTCATTCATAGTGTGAAATAACAGTTTAATGTATGCAAAATTTAAAGTATACTTAAATATATTGTACAGCAGAACACAGTTTGGGGGAAAATGCCTCATTTGATATTATTACTTCTGAGTTAATTCCACAGTTAAACATATACTTGTTAATAGAAAGTATACCATGTCAATGGCTGGGTTCATGTATCACTCGAAATCTAAGCCATGGTGTGATTTTTAGTTTTTGGCTCTATCATTATGTGCTAATAAGTACAGTGAATAACACATAAGTTGTTGCATAACACTAAACTATAATTTTCAATCACAATTTTTGGTCTCTTTTTGCAACTGTGAACTAACATATGTAAATAGGGTTCTTGTTTCCATCACCAAATCACAAGGGTAAGATTAGAGCAATTAGAAAAAGAGGGAAAATAACTGAATTCATAGCTAAAAATATAGGATTTTTAAAATTATTATTATCTGCCTTGTTAAAAAGAACATGTAAAACTAATTGTGGCTCATTGTGATGTATGAATGTACATGTTATAATCTTTGTTAATTCTGTGTTCTTATTTTCATTGCTGTCTAGCAATTTTAGTATGAAGTTTCCATAATGATGAACAAATATCTAAATTTTGTTTAGCTGCAAAGATCACATGGTAACTGCTGCTGTTTATTTAGACACAAGGAACATTTCTGTGAACCCTGTTTTGTATAATGGATAATGTTCTGAATATTTGAAACCTTATTCTTGTAAACCAAAAAATCAACAATAGGTTCCAGATGTTCTTATAGTCTTGTTAAATTACAACTAGATTTTTTTCCCCTGTTGAGGGCTTCTTGTCAATAAGGCTTCAGGATCTAGGAATGAACTTTTATGTGAAAATCTTTAGGAAAAAGGACACACGTGGTATTTGAGATGGAACTTGGGGTAGCTTAGAATGAGACAAAGTTGTTTTGTGCGTATCCTGGGGAGCAGCATCTTTCTTGGAGAACATTAGAGATTCATTTAAAGCAAAAGACTTCTCTCAAAATGGGAAATTGAGGACATGGAAAAGATGTTGCTTTTCAACCTGGATTTTCAACTGCAGTTCAATTTGAATTGAGCCAAAGCTGTATTGACAAAAACATAATATGATTGATTTTATCTAGCTTGTTCCAAACCAGAACTAATTGTAGAATAAGAAGGGGAGGCATTAGAAAGACAGATAAATACTTTGTTCCTCATTTCTCCAAGGCCTTTTACTATTATCAAAAGGACCTAACTTTGCAAGTTCTTGTGCAGTATCTTTTTCACTGTGAATTCTGATATACACAATATTTTAAAAAGGATTACAAGTCAACAATTGTTAGTTATAACCAAACTGATTATTTAACCATGTTCTTTATTATTGATGAAGCATGATTTAACTACGATGTGACTGATAGTTCAGGTACCAGTTTATACAGTGAGGAGGAAGGGCAAAACACATGTATTCCTACAAGACTTTTGTGGGTTTAATGACCACTATCCCAGCCTCAATTCCTTATGCAAACATCTGGAAGCTCAAGGTGTCCAAGGTATATTATTTGTTACAGTACAGCAAATTTTACAAGCCTTCTTGATCACACATTGAGTTTAGATGTTTATATGATCACATATTGAGTGTATGTGTTGTCACAGGTTTTATTTGATCTTTAGATTAACATTTCCAAATCAGGAGTTGGGACAGTGAGTATAATCTCATTCATGATCTCCAAGAGGAAAGTTTAATATAAACTGATACAATAATTCAAACGGGTCTTTAATTTCAAATCCATAAAATCAGATATGGATAGATGAATCAAAATATGTGGGTATGGAGGCACAAAAATGAGTTAGTCAGATGATCAATGATAACAAAGTAGGTAGGTGAACCCATAAAGCTATATGAGCAGATATTAATTCACATTTTATTAATGGGGTTTCATTGTGGGAAGGATGTGCTTTATCTATAGTTACTATCTCTATAATATCTTTACCTTTGAATAATATCTTTACCTTTGTCAAATCTATTAATTTACACTGTAGCTGTACCAGTTTAGAATTGTTCTGTTGTTCAGGAATATATACATACATTTCCAATTAATAAAACGTAGTTAATGATAATAGTTATTTGAAAAACTGAATGTACCAGTCATTAGCTACAGTCTAATGTGCTTTTGGCCTTGCTATGTTAATAGGGCATGAATATAATTACCTATATGACTTTAGTTATTTCATTTTATATGCCCATGACCTCAAGGTAGGCCAAGCAATATCTCAATTAGTGAATTAATATGTTCTGATTACTATTTTTCCATGGTTAGGAAAATAGCCAAGCACCTGGAGTCTCTCAGTGAAATATGAAAGGCGTTCATTAAAGTATTGGTAGTAGGAATACTACCCGAACCTCTTTCAGAATCTTGAAATATGTACTGTAATACCAAGTGCAGTATCACATCACGAGAAATTTAAAATGCTGTAATATATACAGGCAAGAGAGATTTGCTGCCACAGTCTTCACTTAGCTACATGGCCTTTCCTATATTAAAATACTTCAAAGGGCATGGAGATATTAACATCTCTATGTGTGTAACATTTATTGATATGTAAACATTGAGAAATAGTTTCAGGTCCCTATGACAAGGGTAGAGAATGTGATGACTTTTTATAATTTGGTTCAAGAGGGCAATTGCAAACGGGCTTGCCTAAGCTAACATGCAGGATGTGAAAATCTAAAGTAAGGCACAAAAAAATTGGGATAAATTTGTGAGAAATAAAAATAAATGTTTGCTCAGTCTCAGTCTTGCAGGTGAGAAAAGAAAAGGAGCACAGCTCTGGACTCCCTCATTATTAGTGAGATTTGATGTTCTTGGAGATAAGAACTGTTGCCAGTAATGACAGGCACCATGAAGCATTGTGGCTTATTGTTCCAGAAACTCTCAAGGGACAGAGGGCATTCTGTGAGCCGAGGTGGCACAGTGTTTAGAGTGTAGTACTACAGGATACTTCAGGTGACTGCTAGCTGCAGTTCAGCAGATCGAATCTCACCGGCTTAAGGTTGACTCAGCCTTCCATCTTTCTGAGGTGGGTAAAATGAAGACCCAGGTTGTTGGGGCCAATATGCTGACTCTGTAAACCACTTAGAGAGGGCTGTAAAAGCACTATGAAGTGGGGTATAAGTCTAAGTGCTATTGCTATTGCTATTCTCTTCCCTCAATCTGGCTAGTTACTTTAAATAATTTAACTCTTAGTTACCTGTTAGACTTTTCTATCTTCAGTTTTATTCATGCAATCCCAATTCTTCTCATATTCTACATAAAATTAGCAATATAATTCCTAAGATTATTAAATTGAAAGAGGCGGTGGTGAGGCCCCTCCTCAAGAAGCCCTCTCTGGATCCAGCTGTTTTAGCCAACTCATGTCCTGTCTCCAACCTTTGGTTTGTTGCGAAGGTTGTTGAGAGTGGCACGACAGCTTCCCCGGTACCTGGATGAAGCTGTCTATCTGGACCCACTCCAGTCCGGTTTCCGACCTGGACACAGCACGGAAACGGCATTGGTTGCGTTGGTTGATGATCTCTGGAGGGCTCGGGATAGGGGTTGCTCCTCTATCCTGGTCCTATTAGATCTCTCAGCGGCT
>JANHZT010001650.1:54692-82323 GCA_032468215.1 Stegonotus admiraltiensis | reverse complement strand
GAATGAGACTTCGTCGAAACGTCGCAAAGATACTTCCAATTTTACGCGGGAGAAAACCTGAACAACCAAAGACCTACGTATGTATGTATGTATGTATGTATGTATGTATGTATGTATGTATTATAGTCAAGGCTATCGTTTTCCCAGTTGCAATGTATGGTTGTGAAAGTTGGACCATAAGAAAGGCAGAGTGCCAAAGAATTGAGGCCTTTGAACTATGGTGCTGGAGAAGACTCCTATAAGTCCCTTGGGCTGCAAGGCAATCAAACCCATCAGTCCTAGAGTTGATCAACCCTGCTCTTTAGAAGGCCAGATCCTGAAGATGAATCTCAAATACTTTGGCCACCTAATGAGAAGGAAGAACTCACTGGAGAAGAGCCTAATGCTGGGAATGACTGAGGGCAAAAGAAGAAGGGGAAGACAGAGAATGAGGTGGCTGGATGGAGTCACTGAAGCAGTAGGCATGAGCTTAAATCGACTCCAGAGGATGGTAGAGGACAGGAAGGCCTGGAGAAATGTTGTCCATGAGGTAGCAATGGGTCGGATATTACTTCGCAACTAACAACAACAATAAATTGTGGCCAAGCCTGATATTGTACCGAAAAGGTACAGAAATTTTATTTAAGGCCCTCTGTAGTTGCAACCAACCAGAAAGGGGAATTTGGAGACTGGATGAAAATTGTCTAGAGCAGTTGGGCCAGCAATGGCTTCTTGAGGATGGGGCATATCATTGACTCCTTCAAGTCTGGTAGTACTATTCCATCCCTCAAGGATGTTGATATAAAATTGGATAGGCCAAAGTACACATAATGAGTGTTTTAAAGATGCTATTATAAATAGTTAATTCAGCTATTATTATGGATATTTTAATTCTGATGAATAGATAACTATTGCAAATTTTGTCATATACACCTAAAGATGTTTAGGGTTATCTTTTGTACCTAGTAGGTAGATATTATAGCATAAAACAAGACAAAGCAAAAACCAATCAGGAATTAGCACTTCAAAAATGGCCAATCAAAAGCCAGTATGAATTAAGACTAATTGAGAATCAGCACCACTAAAATGACCAATTGGGATCTGGCATAAACAAAGAACCAATTAGAGATCAGCCAGTATGCACCAATCAGAAACTAGCTCAGTCAAAGACCAATCAGAAATCAGGATAGCAGGCTATAAAGATAGGAGACCAATCACTCCCTGCTCAGTTGCTTAGGGTCTCTGTAGCAGACCACCTTGTCTCTGAAGGCAAATTACCAGTAAAATATCAGGAAATCTGTTATCTAAACTATAATCAACAAACTGTGAAGCCCAACACTGCTCAAAGGTTATATGAATCTGCTAGTGTCATTTCTAAATATAGCTAAGGTATAAGATGGACGAGTAGGCTATTTCATGGAAATACAAGAATATATTTTTCATATGTCTGAAAGAATTGAAGGATTTTAAATTGAAATTCTTGCTGCAAACATGAAAACAATCCCATAAATCAAGTGATAGGTTTGACAATTGTTCAGATGTTATGGTGTCAACACTTTAAAAAAAATGCGTTCTACCTCCATACATGAGGTTACCTGGAAAGATTTCATTTAGGAAATGATATACAGCAAGCCCCTGGATTCAGAATACCTCAGTTTAAGGATGACCCATAATTAAAAACGGAGCCTATTAAAGCAAAATTTGAGTTAAATACACAATGGTTCAAGTTCATTAAACAGTACTACTTATACAGTATTATACACTAATACTGTTTCAGCTTACATAAAAATTCAACTAAAAGATGGATCTTGGGAACAGAACTTGTTCTTAAACTATAGATAACCTGTAGTCTAAATTTAACTGCTAGATAATACTTTGTACTGAGTACAGTATCACCTTTTTAAAGAAAGATGATGAGGATTGTATTATATTTAAAACTATTGTGCCTAGAGTAGAAAATTCAATAATATTTTTTATAAAATTTCAGTTTATTAATAAAGCTATTATAGGTAGGTATGCTACTAAGATAAGTGTATATGTAGAAAATGTTCTATATAACCTCAATATAATCACTGTCTGATTTTTTTTTTCAATCAAACCTCTTTGTCTTGCTGACAATGAAAACCAAGGTGAGGAATTGCAATTAAAATAAATTGCAACCCTTGCAATGCCACCATTGTTCGGTCCAGGTTATTTCAATGAATGTAAGCTCTTTCCATTGAGTATTCTCCGGGAAGTGCAATAAGAGAAAGGAGTTGTAATAGTTATTTGGAGTTCTAACAAATGAAGGAAGGAACTTTAATTTAGCATGAGGACTGATAAAGTTGGTAATGAATGTTTTGTGCTTCTCTTTTTCAGAGCTATTTATGTTAGACTAATTAAGAAGAAAACATCTAGAAAACATCTGCTCTGTACATTTATATTACCAAATATCCATTCACAGTGAATTTTACACATCCATACAGCATTTTCTTATGTGAAGTGCAGATGCAGTCAAGGTAGTTAGGATCCCTGGAAACTGGTCCAGTCTAAATTCATAACATCTTTATTAACATACCCAACAACATTCTTAGATATATTTTAAAGGTTGTCACTTGAAAGATTGTTGTATTTTAAATGGTTGTCATCATTTAACCAAATGCGATGGGCAAGAATATATTGTCAGCCAAAGTTGAGTTATAGTTGAGTTATAGTTAACTTTAAATCAGAAATTAAAATCATAAAATATGTGCTAATTTCAGTAGCACTATCCAAGTATGATTCATAATGTAATGTATAATAATTTTAATTTATCTTTAATTATTAATTTATCTTATCTATGATCGCTCTTTGCCTTGTGAACAATTTTCTGAGGAATTAGATAGATGATGTAACGCACACTGACAAACATGCATACAGACACACATACCTGTTGCACTGTGAAAATAAATACCATTTTGTGCCTCCTTTAAATGGATATAATGTGACATTCTCATTCTGCATAAGGGGTAATGTTGAAAGGGACACATTCCTTATGTATCTAATTTCTTACATAATGTGCAGTGGTGAAATCCAATTTTTTTTGCTGCTGGTTCTGTGGGTGTGGCTTGGTGGTTTGGTGGCATGGCTTGGTGGGTGTGGCAGGGGAAGGATACTGCAAACTCTCCATTCCCACCCCACTCCAGGGGAGGAATACTGCAAAATCTCCATTCCCACCCCACTCTGGGGCCAGCTAGAGGTGGTATTTGCCAGTTCCACGAACTACTCAAATTTTCCGCTACCAGTTCTCTGAACTGCTCAAAATTTCCACTACCAGTTCTCCAGAACCTGTCAGAACCTGCTGGGTTTTACCCCCAATAATGTGTCAAAATCAGTGTTGACAAAAGAAGTATTGCACTAACAAGTGAAATCTCTTTAGATTGCCCTAGAGATGGGGCCCTAAAGCCAGCAGTCTTCAGAATGCTGCTCCTCCATAATGTAAATGCCATCTGGACTCATTTTTTGTGAGATGGGCAGCTAAATAAATAAATAAATATTTTTTTTAAAAAAAATAATAATAAACTGATCTGAATGTTTGCATTAGGGTTCTCTTGCTGCATGTTTTATCAGCTTTGGTGCCCTCCAGAAGTCTGGATTTCAACACCAATAATTCTCAGCAATAATAGAATTATTTGAACAATTCTGAGAGTGGAAGGTCCATGCAGAAAGAAAACACCCAGATTGGAAAAGTTTGCCTTATTTCATCACTAATCTTCTATTTAAATATTTGAATTTAAACCCACACAAATGTTTTTATATAATACATCTTAGAATAAACAGGTAAGGGCCATAGCTGGCTCCAGTTATGAGCTCAAAGTCAGAGGACAATAAACTGACAGAATGAGAACTGCTTTCACTCTGGATGAAGAATTAGCCAGCATGCTTAATAATGGATCTGAGACTATTATTGATAGCAATAGTACTTAGCACTTAGACTTATATACTGCTTCATAGTACTTTACAGTCCACTCTAAGTGGTTTACAGAGTCAGCATATTGACTCCAACAATCTGGGTCCTCATTTTACCAACCTTAGAAGGATGAGTCAACTCTGAGACAGTGAAACCTGAACTGCTGACAGTCGAGAATACTGCATTTTTATTTTTATTTTATTTGTCAAGAATGTATTTGGTAATAAGTATCAACATATATTGGATACATAAAATAGATACAAATAGAGGAAACATTAGGACAGGGACGGTAGGCACAGTGGTGCTCTTATGCACGCCCTTTACAGACCTCTTAGGAAAGGGGTAAGGTCAACAGAAGAACAGTCTTAGGTTAAAATTTGGGGGGTTGGGGGATGAAACCACAGAGTCAGGTAGTGCATTCTAGGCATTGACCACTCTGTTGCTGAAGTCATATTTTCAGCAAATGAGTTTGGAGCGGTTCACTTTAAGTTTCTAACTATTGTAAGCTCGTGTATTGTTGTGGTTGAAGCTGAAGTAGTCATTGACAGGTAGGACATTATAGCATTATAGCAGATAATCTTATGAGCTACGCTTAGGTCATACTGAAGTTTTCTAAGCCCACAATTTCAAGTCTGGTGGCATAATGTATTGTGAGCAGAGGAGTGGAGGACTGTGAAATATTTCTGGACATGTTCAATTGTATTAATGTCCGATATGTAGTGCGGGTTCCAGACAGATGAGCTGTATTCAAGAATTGGTCTAGCAAATGTTTTCTATGCCCTTGTTAGTAGTGTGATATTACTGGAGAAGAAGCTATGCAAAATTAGATTGCCTTTTTGGTGATGTTGTTACTGTGGCCTTTTGCACTTAGATGATTAGATATGAGTACTCCAAGGTCCTTGACAGAGTAAGGCTCATCTACAAGGTCTGGCCACTCAGCTTGTATTTTGTGTTCTGGTTCTTTTTGCCAATGTATAAGACAGAACATTTGTTGGTTGAGATTTGGAGTTGCCAACTGTTTGACTATTCCAAGAGACAGTCAAGGTCTTTTTGAAGGGTAGCAGCATTGTCTGTGGTGTTATATATTTTTACATTATTGGCAAAGAGAATGCAGTTGCTTATAATATGATCACAAAGGTCATTTGTGTGAAATGCATTGTAAGCTGCCCTGAGTCTCCAGAGAAGGGCAGCATATAAATCAAAGCAAAAAAACAAATGTATAGTATGAAGAGTGTTGGTCCTAGAATACTTCCTTGGGGGACACTGCTATTAACAGGTGCAGGATTTGATAGGGCGCTCCCTGTTTTGACCACTTGTCTGTTTGACAGGAATGCAGCTATCCAATTATATAGGGGTCCAGAGATGCCATAGGATTTTAGTTTTAGAAGTAGTTTGTCATGTACTACTGAATCAAAGGCTTTATAGAAGTCTATGTAAATTGTGTCTATTACATTGCCCTGATCGAGATTTGTAGTCCAAATGTTTTTGTAGTGTAGAAGTTGTAGATTACATGATATTTTTTTTCTGAAACCAAATTGTTTATTAGAGAGTAGGTTGTTTGTTTCAAGGTGGAGGGTAATGGAATAATTAATAATTGATTCCATAACTTTGCAGGTGACGCGGCATAAAGATATTGGTCTGTAATTTTCAACTAGGCTGGAGTCTTCCTTTTTGAAGATAGGGATGACCATGGCTAGTGACTATAGTTTGGGTAGAGAGATGGTCCTGAAGGATTTTTCAAAGATTATGCTTAGGGGTTCTGCTATAGCAAGCTTTTTAAAGAAGTATGCACATAGTCCGTCAGGCCCGATAGAGATAGAAATGGTTTTAGTCTGTGTAGTGCCTTTTCAAAGTTATTTTCTGTGAAATCTGTTTGTGTTAGATCGTTGTAACACAACGATCTAATTGCAATCTAATTGTGGTACAACTAGGGAATGTGGGGCATGAGCCATTGCTGTTTACAAAGACTCAGCCAAAGAATGTGTTGAAGAGATTTGCTTTAACTGCTTCATCATGGCATTCTTTACCGTTAGGTCCTTTTAGGGGTGGGATGGATCTTGAGTCTTTAAGTTTGTTGTTTACAAAATTATAGAAGGTGCAGTTGGATTTCGTGCAGAGGAGGTTCTCTTCTTGTTTGGTGTGGTAATTGCTGTTTTCAGTCTTTATTTGGTGGCATATATTTTTGTAGCAGCTTTTAAAGTTAGCTACATAGCCAGTTTTGTTTTTTTGCCAGAGGGATTTTTTTTTTTGGATTGGAGGTTTCTTATTGGTATGGGTAATTTGTTTTTCCTGGTTTTGGTGGTGGTTAGTGGTACATAAACTATTTATTTATTTATTATATAATATATATAAATATATTATTATATATTTATCTGATAACATTCTAATTACTACACCACCATGGCACAGTGGTGAATCTTAGGCTGGTTCAAGAACTTCCTGAGGAATCAATCATTTGCTGATCTATCAGGCTTGCTGTACACTATGGAAGTTTCTGGATTTCTTAATTTTTAACCTTAAATTTGTTCTTATAAAAATCTGCTTCAATGTGCATAATTCTAATATTTATGTTCTCTCTCTCCCTCTCTCTCTCTCTCTCTCTCTCTCTCTCTCTTTCTCTCTATGTGTACATATACACAGTATATACTGTGTATGTTTGCATTTATTAATTTTTGTAAGGACATTCCCTAAAATATGCACTTTAATCACACTTTTTAAAGAGAATTGTACCAAAACAATTTGGAAAAGTGTGATTATTGACAAGCAGCTGTTTTTGGTTTACACATTTGTTCAGGAACTGTAAATTGTGTATGTTCAAACATAAGTTCATCCAAACATCTTGGGCCCTGTGACCTTATTTGAAATATTCACAAAATGGTTACTATGATAGTCAATGCCACTCAACAGTGATCTATTTAACAAAAACCAGTTAAAGGGGGACTTTTCTTAATGACCAGCTGTTTAGCAACTTTTCAAACTTACAACAGTACTGAACAATTAGTAGTTAAAACCAGGCCTCAGAATTCCAGCTGTTGATTTCCGATGTTCCCTGTCAGCTGCCCACAAGCAAAGTCAATGGGGAAGATGGTTGGAAATGGGAAGCTGTGTTCATGTAAGGTCCTGACTTAATAATGGCAACTGGGACTGCCATAATTATCATTACTAAATAGTATGGTCACCTGACATTGTTTCTTATGATCATGTTACTTAGTGATGGCAATTCCAATCCCAACTGCCGTCATTAACCAAACCAGTAATACATTAGTTCTTTATAATCTTTCTGTTTCTTTTCTTGTCTCTCCTGTATAGGTAGACATATTTCCAAAAAAAGAACTGGACTGCAGTTACCCTTCATTTTTATTTTTGAGTAGTGCTTTTGGAGCATATCATTTATTCCTTCGTTTATTTATTTTAATCCAATTATATATGCAAAAATAAACCATGGGCAAAGACCATCAAGAGAGAGGTTTGAGATAAGAAGTTGGTTGCTAAGGTCAGAGTTTAGCTAGCTATGGTGTTATTGTATTGATCTGATGTATAGTTTTCCCCAACTTTGTTATTTTAATATGAATCTTTTATATTTTCTCAAGCCTCCAGTAAACAGAAATGTACTGGAAGCAGAAACTTCTTTACATGGGAATTTTCCTTAGGTTCTGTAAGTACAGGCCACCTTTTGTCAGAGACATAATAACAGTTTACGTCCTAGTTAAATTCAATTGATTCTCTGTCCTACATATTTGGGACAAGAACACTGGGCTATTTCAATTAACCATGCAACAATAATACACAAAAGATTATTATTGCCCTTAGCTCTGTATCTTCCATACCTAAATTAATTATGCTGTAAGAAAGCCAAATACTGACAATATACAATTTTCACTTCCACAACTGGAAAGCATGATGGAAATACAGGCAGTTTCTTCTTCTGAAATGACTTCTCAAGAACATCCATTACTTCTGAAGAACATTCATTTCTTTCTTTAGGGAAACTCACTGCAACTGTTATATGGTTTATAAAAAGCTGGCTAGTTAAAAACAATAGGTTTTTTTCTAATTGGACTTGAATTTCTGCTCTGTTCTGAAGAAGTTGCCATGTAATTATACAAAATTTAAGACACATTAACTACCACAAAGACAACAAAGCCTAAACAACCTATTAAGACCAATGCTTTAAAAATGTTTCTAAATCATTCAGTCATCAAACTATTATTTTATCTAAAGTATGGCTAGTCCTTTAAATTAACCCATAAGCCATGACTGGTAACTAAGATTGCCTTTATATTCTATATATTACCAGCAATCAGACATTCAAAAAAGAATATTGTTCTTGTATAAGTTGGTCTCCTCCCAAGCCCTCTCATTATTTCATATAGTCCAACTGTCTATTTTCTAGTATGAGCTTTCATTTAGAGCCATGTTGATTAGAAACCTGAATTATGACTCTATTCCACCATTTTCAGTACTTGAATTGTACTGTGTACATAGAGCATGTCTGACATAGTATGAGATAAAGTGACATTGTCCACCACAGAAATTATTACTGTTCTATTAAGGCAGCTGCACCATACTTTTTACTATATTTATTACTGATTAATTACAGTAGCCAGTTAATGCATCTGTTGATATTGTAAACTATACACATTCGTTGATGTAGAATTTTATTGCAATAGTTCCAGATGCATTTTCATTTCTTTATTTTATTCCTCTGCTTGAAATGTTAACTATAATATTTCTCATTCCCAATACAGAATTGTCCACCCATAATGATCCACTGTGAAAAATGTGAAAATCATTATGTAGAAAATAATTAATATGTTAGTGATAGGTACAAAAGTCTATAAATTCAAGCCAAAAAGTCATCAGTGTATTAAATAAATAGAAATACAAAAATTAAGTCCTACAATGGGAGAAGGAATAATGTTGAAAGAGGAGGAGGGAAAGCTGCAAGCAAGATAACAAACTAATAAAAGAAAACTGAGTCTGGAGCAGACATGTAACCTGAGTAAGCATTGCAGACAAGACCCTCCCTAGTTCCCATGAAGAGAAAGGATGGTGGGGAGGAGGTGCATTCAGACTTGCAAGATACTGGATAGTACCTGGAGACAGCAGAACAGAACTGGAGAAAATCACAAATTCAAAGCCCTGCAAATAGAAGTAGAATGACTGGGGGTGGGGTGGGGAGCACAAATATAGTGCCAATAAATGCTGTGGGTTCAATCCCAAACATTTGGACAGCATCACCGCTTGAACAGCATCACCTTCAGTCAATTGCAAAAGGCAGCTTTATTTGGAACAGCTTATATCCTGTGATGATACTTTTCACACTGTGAAACAACATTTGCCTGTTCCAGGTCCTTGGGAAGGTGGTTAAAAATGCCAATCTAAGCATGTTAGACTGTGTAACAAACCATAACATATTATACAATATTAACATATTATATAATATGTTATATAGTATTACACAATACACTATTATAACGGTCTAGATTGATTATAGAAAGGCATTTGATTATTATCACATTGTTGGATTCATCAACAACTGATGTCAGAAAAAAACATTAAAATATTTATAGAAAAAATAATGAAGGTGGAAGTCAGAATTAGTAATTAGTAACTGGAAATGAAAAATAAAGGTTTGCCAATATTAGGAGATGCATCTTTCATTATTATTCTTATTATTTCTCATTGTTATGATACCATTTTTAATGTTTTTTGAAGAAAACAAATCTTGGCTATCAAACAGTAAAAAATGCTGTAAAAGCTTACATTTGTTTTTTTATGGATGATCTGGAGATTTATGGAAATCAGAAATCAAAATGCAGTCTATGATGTATATCATTAGAATTTTTAGCACATATAGCAATGGAATTTGGCCTAGAGAAATGGGCTACAGTACCAATAAACTAGGATAAATTTATGAGCAGTAATGGATTGAAATCCCAAATGACCAAACCATCAGAAGCCATCAGGATGAAACTTAAAAGTACCTGGGCAATTTATAGTTGGATAAAATCAAGCATGAACAAGATAAAATATGGTTAGTAAAGAATACATCCAAAGAATGAGAATATTGCTAAAGAATTAGCAGTGGAAACACCATCAAAGGCAATAATACCTGGACAATACCTATTATATCATACACTGCTAAATTATTAACTGAACAAAAGTTGAACTCAACAGTTTGGACTTAAAAATAAGAAAACTGATGACTTTTCAGTATGGATTACATCCCCGTAGTGATATTGATAGATTATACCTGCTGCGCAAAAATGCAGGCAAAAGTTTACTTTAAGTCAAACTGTCAAAGAAGAAAGACTTGCATTGGCTAATTATGTAAAATACAGGCAAGAACAGGCACAAGTTAAAAACTAGAACTTATTGAATGAACAGGAAACAAAACATGAATATCAAAATAATGCATTAAAAATGAAAAGAATATTGGCAAGGAAAATCACTACCAGTCAATTTCTATAAAACATTTAGGGAAAAATGGATAAAGATAAAATCTGCCAATGGCTTACAACATTAAAAATGATACTTGAGGCTACATCAAACAAAGTCTTTTGGTCACCTAAGAGCAAGCTGTTTCAAGAAATGCAACCAAGGCCAGATTTTTTTTTTGGGGGGGAATCATCAAATTGATTCAAAGTGCGGGGTAATCTTGTGCAAAGAAGCATAAGATTATATATTCAGTTCATGCCAGGACTGACAGAAATGTTCCTCATTCTACAAGACCATGGTTGGAACTGGAACATGAGATACCAATAAAAATTTAAAATTATTAAAGCAGAAATGAAATAAACTGAATTGGACATTCTAGGAATGTGAAAAGTCATATGAAGACAATTATATTTACAAAGGACATTGCAAAGTAATGTATGTGCTCAGTTATAAATTAGTAAGTGACAGAACCATATCTAATGCAATTAATGGATATCCAGTAAACTTCAGTGCATCAATGGTGGGTTGCTCCCAGTTCGGTCTGGTTCTACAGAACTGGTAGTAAAACTGGTGGGAGGCTCTGCCCACCCACCATGATGTCATCACTGGTGATCTGCACATGCGCAGAAGCGTGCACATGTGCACACTCCCACTGCGAACCGGTAGTAAAGGTAAGTGGAACCCACTCCTGTAATGCATATATACCCACCACTGATAAAATCTGGAAGACATTTAGGAATTTTAAGAGAAACTGGAAGTGATGCTAAATGTGATATCAAAAAAAAAAAAGTCATATTACTAATGAATGAATGGAATGTTAAAGCTGGAGAAAGATAAAACTTGGAATTACATGAAGATTTGGATCTGGTAAACAATACCAGAATTAAATGAACAGATTTGTGGGGGAAAGACTTTGTTTATTGCCAACACTTGCTTCATACAACTTAAAATACAAATTCCACAGCTGGACATCACCAGACGGATAACACTGGAATCAAATCAACTCCATAAAATGGGGAAGTGTAATGCAATCAGTGAGGAACCTTCCAGGGGCAGATTATGAATCAGATAATAAATTACTGGTGTCAAATATAAAGGTTACACTTAGAAAAGTAGAAGAATAAGTATGCTAGAAAGTTTTGTCCAACAATACATGTAAATTATAAATACAAAATCAATGTAAGAAATACATTGATTCTGTCAAACTATTGATTGTGTCAAACAATGTCAAACATTGTCATGTCAATGTCAAACTGTTAAACGTTGATTCTGTCAAACTATTCACTAAGTCTGCATTACTATTACTATTAATCTTCTCATCATTCCTATCACCCATATCCTCCCACTTATGACTGTATGACTAACTTGTTGCTGTATTCTTATGATTTATATTGATATAAATAAAATTATTATTATTATTATTATTATTATTATTTCCTAGTATTATTTGATTGCTTATTTGTACCCTATGACTATTATTAAGCGTTGTACCTTATGATTCTTAACAAATGTATTTTTCTTTTTATGTACACTGAGAGCATATGCACAAAGACAAATTACTTGTGTGTCCAATCACACTTGGCCAATAAAGAATTGTACTGTACTGTACTGTACTGTACTGTACTGTACTGTACTGTATTGTATTGTATTGTATTCAATCTGTTTATCTTATGCTAAAGAGAATTTGAGCAACAATAGGGGGAGAGAAGTGATATTGTGAAAATCAATGTGAAAAGAGATATTTCCACAATTTCAAAACAAATTACAGTGATAGGCAAAGAAAGCTGAGAAACCTTAAAAAATAAGATCTATAATGACTCAACATAGATTTCCAGAATCAAACAAGAAACTACAAAGAGAGAGAGGAAGGAAGAAAGGAAATTGAGAGCTATTTTTAAGATCAGAAAAAATCATAGAAAAATGTAAAATTAAGGTTCATAAATACATGTTTATGAAAGATGTACTAGAGGGAAATGCAATTAAAGGAAAATGGAAAGATTATATTTTAACTCTTTACCAACTTAATAATAAAATGAGAAAAATATTTTCATATATAGACTATACAACTATCCTGGAAAATGAGGCATAATTGGTTGATGACCAGAAACCAGGAGACATGGAAGCCATTAGATGGCTTTTGGTCAGTTACTCTCTTTCAGCCAAATTCACCTCACAGGATTGTTATGGGAAAACAGGAATATTATGTACATTGTCTAGCATTGTATAAATGTCCTGTCCTGTCCTGTCCTGTCCTGTCCTGTCCTGTCCTGTCCTGTCCTGTCCTGTCCTGTCCTGTCCTGTCCTAATCTAATCTAATCTAATCTAATCTAATCATAGGAATGCACAAGATGATTATATAATAGGAGATAGGTGATACGTAATAGATGATAGGTGATAGAAGGTAGGTGATATCCACCGATATTTTACACTTGAGGCAATTAAAGTGATAACAACTGTGAGTCAACAAATACGGAACTGGAACATGTGGCCCAGAGTTTGGAAAAGACTGGTATTATGTGCTTACATCAAAGAAAGAGGATGCAAGTGAAAGTTACTATGTATGTAAAATAATCTATATTATGGACTACTGCTATGGAGGTGAATAATAAAATCTATCCAAAATTGAGAGAACTGCCTTCACTATTGAGTCTTTTGTGTAGATTATGCCATACAGCAGGATATATTAAGACAACTTTTCTGAGGATACCTTTATAATAAAGTGAAAATTTCTGTAAAAACTGCACAATTGAAAGAAAGGTAGCTGAAATAAAAATTTCAGGTCAAAACAGTAACTACTTTGTTAGCCAAAAGTCAAGAGCACTTTTGACACAGTTGTTATGGGCCTCTTTCCTGGTATGGGTTGGACTGTTTAGCTATCGTATACTTCTAGTCCACTTGGAAAGCTTGGCCATAGAGATATGCTTGCAAAGCTTAGAGATGGGAGGTACTATTTTATGATGGTTTAGCTCTGTGATGGCGAACCTATGGCATGTTGCCAGAGGTGGCACACAGAGCCCTTTCTGTGGGCATATGTGCTGTTGCCAGCTGCTCTTTCGAGTTCCGGCATACGCATACGCGCCAGCCAGCTCTAACTGCTCTCTTCTGGGTTCTGGCATGCATGTGTGATGGAACCCGGAAGAGAGCAGCTGGCCGCCATGCATGCATGTGACAGAACCTGGAAGTTCAGCTGGCTGCTGCATGCATGCACAGCAGCCAGCTGCTCTCTTCCGGTTTCTGGCGTGCACTCCAGTATCAGCACTCAGTGCCAAAAAGGTTAACCATCACTGGTTTAGCTCCTTCCTGAGTGGACATTTCCATTCGGAAGTCTTCGGGGAACAGCAGTTGAGCTTGTAGCAACTCATTTCTGGGTGCCATGAAGCTTTGTTCTCTCCCAAAAGGTATTCAATACTTTTAATGAAATCCCAGAGAGAGAATACATCGATTCAGGCTAAAGTGTAATCTACATGTGCCAATACCCAACTATGTCTGTATTGTGGACTGTATTGAAGATGGCTCCATATGGTGGCTGGAGGATTGGAGCACATAAAATATAGGCAGACTGAATAAGATAGAGTTACAGTTTGTCTGGAAACCATCTGATTTATTACCAACTCCATTATCCATCATACCCTTCTAAAGAAGCAGGTCTGCCATTTGGATAAATGTAATAAATCTAAATCTTAGAACACTGCCATGAGAATTAATGGTGAAAGACTTCCTGGAAAAGCCAGGTTTTTTCCAGATGCTATAAAAATGAGGGGTGTTCTTCTCTTTAAGGATAAGCTACGGAAATGAGTCACAATTATATGTATTTCTATTTGGGTGGCCTCTCTCTGCACCTTCTAATGCGTGTTTGGGCAGAATAGGCAGATTTCATCAGGGAAAGCTGGTCTTTTAGATATTCAAGTTCCAAGTAATTAAGAGTTGGAATGGTGATGATCAGCACCTTGAACTGAACCCAGAAACATGCTGGTAACAAATGCAGCTTCCATGGCAATGGTTAATATGGCAACGTTAAACCTGAACAGTAAAATATGTGGGCTGATGCATTCTGGAGAAGCTACACTTTCTTGATAGTCCACAAGGACATTCCCATGTACAATTATAAGAATCCAAATGAGAGATAACAAAGACATGAATAATTGTTATCAGTATAACCTGTTCCACAAAAGGCTACATCTGAGCATCAGTCAAAGCTAAGGAAAGGCTGTGTCTGACTATGGCTGAAATCTGCTCCTTTATCGGAAGGATTTCCCATCCACAAACCTCTTCTCTCTAGGTTAGAACCTCTTCAAAAGATTTTCAGTCTACTCATGGAAAGAGTAGACTTTTGAATTAAGAGCCTTTTTCTTTGGGTAGAGTCTACACCTGATTCTCCTCATCCAGACCCTGACAATCTCCAGGAACCTGGTTAGAACATTTAACACATGTCCCATTTTGCTCTGGCTGGAGATATCCAACTGGGTTGAGAGGAAAGCTAAGAAACTTGTGGCTGGATGGAGTTGATGAGTGTTGTTGTTGTTTTTTAAGTGAGATGTGGAAAATTTAAAGAGCAATGGAGAATCTAATAAGTACATGGGTATGATGGAAGTAAGATATGCCAAGGTATGGTGAAAGAATTAAAATAGATTCTTTTTAAAAATTACACATTAATGGAAAATATCTGATAAAAATACTTTTATACAATGGAAGTATTGTATACTTTAAAAGAATGATGTCTATCAATTGTGAAGGTTTGTTGCCATATTTTAGATAGCATCATATTAGATAACTAAAGTACAATCTTTTTTATTTCCCTTGAGGCAGGAGGAAGAGCCACAGCCCTACACAATGATCAGATAAGAGGCTGCTGAATCTCCAGAAGAAATTGGGCATGGCAAACATCTCAGAAGGGATGCTCTCTAGTTTAACTGACTGCAAGGTAGCGGGTGGTGGTGGTGGTAGATGTATTTTCAAACTTGCAAAATTATGTTGATGTAATTGTACAATAAAGTACAGGTAGTATTTCTGGGTGTGCTTCTTGCCTGGACTATCTCAGAAGTCTGATAATAATAGAAGATATGAAGATATGAAACAAAATATTTCTCTCATAACATTGCTGGCATAATAGCAAAAAGGAAAATAAAATAAAATTTTATTAGTACTTGGAATATTACAATAAAGCCAGATATTTGTAGCTCAGGGTTTACATGAGGGGTCTTTGATGCTCTCTAAGCTTGGTTGTTTTCTCACAAACTAGGCAACATCATCAGTGCTATGATGATAAGGAGTGGAATTTTCTCTCAGTTTATATTTTAGAGGCTTTTCTGTCAGTGTTGGTGGAAGTAATCTTGGAGGTTCTTTGGTTGGGCTATTTACTATTTACCCATAGCTTGTTTAGCATTCCTTGATTGGGAAACTGGTTAAAATTGTTTTACTCAGGTATCTGATGAATTCAGATGTTTTTTCTGAAGGTACTTTTGGAATGTCTTGTGTCATCTACCGGCAATACTGTTAAAGTCTGCCTGAATTGTAAAATATGCAAAATGACCCTTTTAGTTAACCTTATAGTACCTAAATACCATATTTCCTTTACCTGGAAGCTGACAGCAATGAAGCAATAGCAATAGCATTTATATACCACTTCACAGTTCTTTACAGCCCTCTCTAAGTGATTTACAGAGTCAGCATATTGCCCCCAACAATCTGGGCCCTCATTTTACTGACCTCAGCAGGATGGAAAGCCAAGTCAACCTTGAGCCAGTGGGAATTGAACTGCCAAACTGCTGGCAGTCAGCATAAGTAGCCTAAGGTACTGTATTCTAACCACTGTACCACCATGGTGGTTAGACCAGAGAATGAATAGAGAAATTATTGTGATAAATTGTACCTTACACAGAGTTGAAAGATGGGTTCATCTGAAACTCTACTCTGCAGTAATGTGTTCAGTGCTCCATTGCATTTTTACAGAAGAGTATGGTGATGTCAGAATAGTTAGAGACTGGAAGACAAATTTTGTAATCTTTTTCCAGAAAAATTAATTGGATTTACTACTATTTTGTAACATACAGACCACAGAGAGATAATCTTGGCAACTGCTAGTCTGGTTTTCAGTTTGGGGATCATATGGACAGGATATATGGAAAGTGGAAGTTCCACTGTCTTGACTATACTTGTTTGTGAATGATTATATTAGCCAGGTTGGGACTGGTTCCATTGTCAAAAACCCCTTAAATGGCAGATGTATTCTTGCCTATCTAAAGGACTCCTTTAGAAAATTTGAAAGCCCTTCCTCAGCATTTCCTCAGTTAGGACAATATCAAATATTAATAGAGAAATATAAATTAATAGAGAAAACATTAGTCTCTCAGGTCTAAGTGAGTCTGAGGATTCATCTGGCCTATGCCATAAACTCAGTAAAGGATAACTTAATCTGAAAATACATGAACCTGCTAGTTCTCTTAGGTCTCTTGATGGCTTTCAAAATATAATATTGTTAACCATAGCATAATATAAACATTATGTCCCACCATCCAGTGATTTTAACACTTGGGAGCATTGCCTTACAGTACTTCTAGTGTTTCTTTTGATTTGGGAATTACTGTTCAGCATTCTATGTATTTACTTTACTTATATACTTCTTTCCTTTCTTCCTTAGGCTTATGTGTCACTCCAATGCAGCAGGTCATCAATGACCTGTGTGTTCCACGAAACTCTATTTTGTTATCTTTATTGTTTAACATCTCCATAAAACCATTATGAAAGTTAATTTGGAGCTCTGGAGGATACCAGCAGCATGCTAGTGACATCCAGTTCTACTGCTCTCTGCCTTCTGAATCCACAATAGCAATAGCATTTAGACTTACATACTGCTTCACAGTGCTTTGTAGCCCTCTCTAAGTGGTTTACAGAGTCAGCATATTGCCCTGGGTCCTCATTTTACCCACCCCGGAAGGATGGAAGGCTGAATCAACCTTGAGCCTGGTGAGATTCTAACTGTCAAATTGCAGGCAGCCGGCAGTCAGTAGAAGTAGCCTGCAGTACTGCATTCTAACCACTGTGCCACCGTGGCTCAAACAAAGTAACTTTGAATATTGCCTTGTCTTAATAAGGAGCTGGATGAGGGATAATGGGTATAATTAAATCCAGACAAGATGGAAGTGTTATGGATAAATGTAAGCAGGATTCTGAGTCTGAGGTTAAACATTTTTTAAATGAGTCGTACTTTCCCAGGAAGAACAGATTTGCCAGTGTTCTTTGTGCACTTTGACCCCACTGGATTTGCAAAGAACATATTTGCAAAATTATTGTTAGTGGCTCAACTGTGACACTTCCTGTGCAGAATTGACAGCAATTATCCACATTGTTCTTAGAATCCATATGACAACTGCTATGCACTCACATTAGCATAGAAAGGTAGTCAGGTTTGAGAAAAACATGGCAGCCGGAACAAGATAGAGGAATCAAATAAAACTGTTACTAAAAGATCTATGCTGACTATCAAATTATCACCAGGCTTGATTTAAGGTGCTCCTGTTTATTTATTTGATTTTGGTACTATCTGCCTCAAGGACATAATATAATAATATAAATTACATTTACACACAAAAACACAAAGAAACAACACCATGACAATACAATGTCAACAGAAACCAAAAAATCATCTATCACCTCTAATGAGGAGACAGAATGTCACGTGCATCCTACCACAAAGTCAGGTATTTCAGGATTGCAGAGAAGACCTTATTCCACATGGCAGGTGCCGCCACAGAGAAGGCATACTTTCTGGGTCCCAAAAGATGACACTATTTGTCCTTAAAGCCAGAAATGTCTTAGAACCTGATTATTTGAAATAGTGTTTTTCTAACTATGAGCCTTCTTGGTTATGTAGACCCACAGCAGAGGCCCTTCTAAAGATGCCACCATTGCTAGAAGCTCAATTACTGTCAATGCAAGGAGGACATTATTCTGTGTAGCCTCTAGATTATGAAATGTATTCCCCAAAGAGGTACATTTGGCACTTATTCTTCCTATATTTAGTAATCCATCATGTTATTTTTAGTTATGAATAAATCTTTTGAGAAGATTCCAAAATATACATGATACCTATTATTACCCATTATTTATCCCCCTTTATAATATTTAGAAGTATACATTTTGTTTCAGTTAATCCATCCTAATCCATAATTTGAAAATTATGGTCACTGTTGATCTCCATGAATTAATTAAATTATTATTTCTAACCAACACTTCTGTACATACAATTGATGTAAAGGAGCACTCCTACTATATTGGTATGTAAGTTATAGCTCATCTCTAAGTACTAATATAAAATACACTCAGACCCACTGATCTGATAACACATGAAAACTTTCCTATTTGTTTTATTAGAAGGAGAAGTTTCCTCAATGACAAGGATGTCAAGCTCAATTTCATTGAGGGCTGCATCAAGGTTGTGTTTGACCTCAGGGGCCTGGGGTGGGCATGGCCTGGGGCGGGTGTGGCCACCTTAACATCACATATGTCAGGGGCACCTGTGGTAGCCCGAGCACTTTGACAGTGAAAATGGGTTCCCGAGCTCCATTTTGGCTGTGACAGCCTCCTGCAACCCTCTGCCAGTGAAAACGTAGCTCCATTTTTGCTGGCAATGGCACTGTAGGCCAGTCCTTTGCTGTTTCCAGAGTGGCTCTTTCCAGATCTAAGCACCCCACAGGCCAGATCAGGCCCCCGGGCCTTGAGTTAGACACCCCTGCTCTATGAAATATGTATAACTATGTATTGGTAATAAAAATCTATTCAGCGAGAAAGCTCAACTTCTGCACTAAAACATGCTGGGAAAGACTTACTGGACTTGGGTATGAGATTTCATATATCAGCCATTTCCTCCATCTTTTACCAAGAAACATCTTTTAATGCTTCTTGGTAAAACACCTATATTGTTATTCCTAGTAGTGCTACATATTTAAATGACAACTGCATCCTCCAATGGAGACAATCACTTTATTCCTGCAATAAGATGTTATCCTGCCTGCCCTTAATATCTGGATAACTTTTGGAACAGATTTCAGAGATGCACCAAGACTGCAGGTTAGAGGATGTATAAGTATGTATGTATGTATGTATGTATGTATGTATGTATGTATGTATGTATAAGTTCATTTAAGTTATTGAATGCAGCCCATTAAAAGATGACTGACACCTAGTTGAAAAAAATAACTGAAACCATTTTGGAAACATAGCATTCATACATAATTATTTAGCTATTGTATTCTACCTTGATTGACAAGTAGTACAATTTTGTATTCAATTAAAATCCATTGCAACTGAAAACTATCACTTTAGGGAGATACTAAGGCTAAACCTTTCTGTCATATTAATATTTTATGTGCAAGGACCTCGTTTTTTTGGATTAAAGATTTTGAGGCCTTTCACCAACAGCCTGGTAGGATTAGACTCTGATACAAGTTGATCTACTCAGTGACAATGCTGTGTTACTCATGACCTAACTTAACAATATTCTTCACTTTTTTGTTTTTGCATTATCAAAAACTCATAGAGATCCTAAACTTTTCAAAGATTGGACACAATAACATCAAAAATGATTTTAATATTTGCATTGTATTATTAAAGGCAGCATGTATTATTCAGTAGCATTTTCAGCATTTTCAGAAAACAGCATATTCAGTCATACAGTAGATTACTCATGATATTAGAGATAGGTAAAGGAGGTGGACTTAAGTGTCTAAGTCTACAACTTTGTGAATTCACAAAATCTCAGATTATCTTTTTAGATTTAGATTGATAAAGCAAGCTAATTAAATGAAACTCAAACCAGAAGAATGCAAAAATAAATTGAGATTTTAACCTCTGCTCCTTACCAATCTCTAGGTATTCATGATAGAATGATAATTATGATGGTGACATTATTTACCTCTTTGAGACAACCCATAAAGTTGTTACTGACTGGTGATCCTGGCAAGTCTGCTGTGCTAGGACTGCCTCCAACATAGAAAAAATCATCGGAGCCCAACATGGTGTAGTCTTCTTGTGTGTAGCCCGTCGTGGTCAGAATTCCATCCACTGATATAGTCACCTAGATAACAAAGCACAGGGAAAGGACACGCTATACTCAGACCTACATACTAATGTCCTGGGATATGCCTGGTTTTTATTTTTATTTTTATTTTGTTTTTATTTTTGAGACCTAAGGCGGAGCCCATTTTCATGTCTGTTTGAGGTTTAGACTTGGATTCTATCCCTAGGAGCTCTAACTATTTAAAAGAGTTGTCTTATTATTGAGCTAGTGTCAGCAGTCCCTATTTGCAACTCAAAAGGTTGATTAGCAGACACAAAAATGGTGTTAGTAGAATGCTTCCTAGGTTAGTTTAGCTGGTGTTACATATTAGTAAGTTTATTAAAGTCTGTCATTGACTAATAAAAATAGCGTGCACTTTGATAACAGAAAAAAGGCACAAGCCATATTGCCAGCAGCACAATCACTCTTTGCACTATATATAGATATATATACAGCAGCAACTGTCCATGCAAGGGCCTAATTCCATGCCAAAGCAGGGGAAAAAGAAAGGAAAAAAAACCAGCAAAAAACAACCAAGTGGCAGCAGCAGACTCTGATGTGCACATGCAGGAAAGCAGATTTCAGAGAAGGAGAAGAAAAGAGAAAGGAATGGAGAGAATCAAATGGCTCCTTGATGAAGTAACAATGGATGAATGTGTAACTTCCATCGTCCCCATCCATGCTTACATGCCATGCATTATGAATGGTTAGAAGGCTGGCTAGGCCAGCAGCATGTTAGGCCAGCTTAATCCCTTGTTAGTAAACCACAGCTTCTGATGCAAAATGTTAACGATGCCCCTCTACACGTGACTTCCAAAAATAAAGGAAAAGGAAAAAAAGGAGAAAAAAAAAGGAGAAAGAGAAAGAGTCGGACAGGAACAGATAAATAAAAGAAAAGAGATCAACAACAGATGACAAGGAGGTTAAAAAAGTAAGCAGAAGAGTACCAACCGCAGTTCCTCTTTTGTTAATGATGTCTACAGTTAAAAGAAAGAAAGGAAACACACGGCAAACCCAAAATAAGAAACAATTAGAATGATATCTACCGAACAATGTAGTTTGTTTACCATAGCGTGTCCAATGCCTGAGTGCTTTGTGGAGAAGGGGGGAGAAAGGAAATTAAAAACTTGTGAACAGAATAACGATCGTTTACTTAAAAAATATGATGGTCACTACCAATGTTAGTACATTATTTTGGTTCAGGTAACGGTTAGTAGAATGAAACATTCCATGAATGACATGTTAGTTATTAAGCATGTTAGTAACACAGAAAAAAGGGCAAAATAATTTTACAAGGAAAAATAAAAAAGCAGACTAACAGATAGGCCTCCACAGAGGTAACAGCAGTTGTATTTTCCTGCAAATATATATTGTGATATTGATCAATATAGTTTTTTAAAATATATATATTTATATATATACTGTAGATCTTATTTCAGCTCTCCACCAGACAGAAACAGATATACAACCACGTTCCTTTTGTTCTCCTCCAGCTGAATGTT
The DNA here is from genome assembly GCA_032468215.1 of Stegonotus admiraltiensis. Lineage (NCBI taxonomy): Eukaryota > Metazoa > Chordata > Lepidosauria > Squamata > Colubridae > Stegonotus > Stegonotus admiraltiensis. The sequence continues at coordinate 60,419 of JANHZT010001650.1, read as the reverse complement.
TCTGACAGACATTCGAAATGACTCTTGTGTTGGAATACCTAAAGCTCATCATCTGACCTCGGCTTCTCCTGATCCCCAAACCTTTCCCAAACTCATTTTCCCACAAATCACTAGGAATCCCCTAGTACTCAATTTTTTAAATGTTCATTTCATTTTATTTTTCACTCAGCACACAAGGACTCCTTTTCAACTCCAATATGTCTTTCGGTCATATTGATGGACTTTAGGATCACAATTTACTGCAATGAAACCAAGCAAATATCTCGACCTGGGGTGTCCGTGGGAGTGGAGGTCATAAAAGTCAAATGGCAGCTGCAGCTATGCAATTAAAACCCCACCCTTTCATTAAAAGGGTCAGGGCTTTGATTGTGCAGATGTGGGTACCATTTTGACTTTTTTGACCACTTCACGGACTCCCCTGATCCTGACACACAACAATGAGTAGAATGGATTTCTGCATCTGACTGTCTGATCATGCACCTGCCAGAACAATCTGTACCTGATCCCTTTCACTCTCTTTGTATATAATTTTTAAAGAGCTTCATTGTTTCAACACTTTTGGATGAGCAAAGGCAAATCTAGAAAGTGCAGTCTAATTCAATGTCTACTTTTTAAAAATTAGTTGTTCTGTATTCTTTAGATGTTCTTTTAATTACTGTCTCTATGATTAAACTTATTTATTTTATATATAGACATGAAAATTATCATTCTTATCCTCACAACAAACCTGAACTGTCTATACGCTGCATATTTCAATGAAATAGGAAAAAGAAAGCATGGCTTCTACTACAACTCCTGTTTAATGTTTAAAAAGGATTTGTGTGTAAGAGAGCTAGAGTGAAAACTTTCATATTCATATCTTAAACATATTTATTTAAGTTATTTCTTTACTACTTCTATACACTCTACACTCTGTCTCACAGCTTTTTGGTAACATTGGAAGTACCACTAACAATATCCCAGATGGAATCCTCCTTGTCTCCTTCTCGGTATTTTCTGTGCTCATCAGAGAGCTTGTAAAACTGTCTATCACATGTTTCTTCTAACAAGATGTTTAGCATCCTGCACAGGAGTTATCCTTAGAAACATTTGACACAGCTTTTGAATTGTATAGAAGAAGGCTCAGAGCTGGCTACAACCTCACTGGTAGACCTGTACATAAAAGAGATGTCTACATTGGGTTAAAAATCAGAAAATTGTCCAGAGCCAGCAGAAGCTTCCTGGTAAGTGGTAGTAACTGGTCTTTCAGAGTCAAATCCCACACAGAGGTAAGTGTGATATATTGTTACCACAATGGAAAATTGAAAGGTTTACATTTAGGCTTTACTGTCTGTATCCCATTTCAGCCATAGATTCACAAGATATTAGCGTCTCACTATTAATGTAGTTCCCTCTCACTAAGTTTGGTTTTATAGCAAAGCAAAGGTTTGTTCTGAAAGCAAGTATAACACTAAAATACCACAATCTTTTTTAACTTGACAATCAAAGCAAAATTGTTCACAACTATTTGAATGAAATAGAATAGAATGAACTATTTAGGATATGATCCTACCACCATTTTTGCATGGATAACTCTCATCAATTTCATTGGAATTCTTGCAGTAACTTATATACAGAAGTGCAACCTAAGGATATAAATGCTATGCATAAGTTCATTGGCAGGACATGTTTCTTTGAGGAAATTCTCTGTTATAAATGTATTTTAGGTATTTATTCATCTTTATAATCAGTTTTCAATTTCTTAAAATATAGTTGAGGGACCCAGGAGATAAAAGGAAAAACAAAGAAACATTCAGCTTTGTTTCAGCAATAGAAAGTAGGAGCTTCTGGATAATTACAAGTATGAAATAGTAGCCTGGGAAAGAATTGATTATCTAGGTGTCTAGTCTTCTTGATAAAAATGATCTACTCTTCCCAGTCCACCTGCCTCTCACATATAAACAACTTTAAGCATCTGGCTGTGTTTGCATAATTGTTCAAAGCAATCTTGGTTAAAAATTACTTTCTAGGTGTGCCTGTGCTCATGTATAAAAAGAATTATACATCTCTACATAACATGGTGAACCTTAGGGTTCAGAGGTCTGTTAAACACTCAGCTGCATGTTACTCTAACTGCAAGATCACCAAACACTTAGTTGTAGCAGAAGCAAAGTCAGTTATTGCTGTAACCATTGTACTGTTACCTGACGCAGATTCCTGGTTACTTTCACATCATGCCAGGCATTGTCATTAAATTTCCCATTCACAGGTTCCACCAGTGCTTCAAAGGCCCCTGAGCCCAAATTAATAACTAAGGAGACAGCTCCATTTTTCAGGGCAAGGTTGACATAATCAGCTGATTTCCCAGTGTGAAGCATTAGTCCATTCCTCTGTAGAGTTTTAAAGGACAGAGTTATTTCATCGCTGCTGCTTTGGATAGGATTCTGGGAGAGGTCATAGCAGAAATACTCTGATCCTTTGAATGTTGCAATATATTCTTCTTTTCCTAAATAAACAAGAAAAGAGAAAGCCTTTGTAATTAATTGATTCTTGCACATACAAGATTGAAAAATGCAACAATCACATAAATAAAACTTTCTTTTCCTAATGCAAGAATCATAAGAGTTCTTGTATTCAGTAAGGTTATTCCCTATTGAAATAAAAATTAACAATTACTTAATTCTTTTGTTGACGACCCTTGGTTAAAGACAACTTGAATATAAGCTTTAAAATAAATTGTGGATACTTCAGCAAAGCCTGTAGGCCAATTTACTTCACATTTGGTGAAATTGCAGTGTTACTGTTATTACTGTATGTTGTCATTATTGCTATACATATTTATGTGTTGTTAAGACATTTTGAAACACTCTGTATCTTCAAATTAAGGGATAAACAATTCAAGTACAAATTTTACACATAGACATTTGGGTGAAGTGAGATCTCATATGGTTATTAAAAACAAGTAGTAATGGGTGGAAGAAAGGATAACAAAGAATGAATGGCACAACATACAGAGCATCCGTGCATGGCTTGGCACATCACTTATTTGAAAGACCATCTGAAAATAAAATTATATCTCTAGACAAGAGTTCTCTGATCTTTATATATAGAGAGCTAAAAAGAAGCTGGGGAAATCCTCATGGCTCTCTGGGGATGAAATGATCAAATAGATTATCACCGTGACTCTAACTTCAGACCTTAGATCCCAGAGATGTAGACAGCAGCTTGTCACAGTTGATGGTACAGTGCCATCTAGCAGCATTGTAATTGTTAAGTGCAAATAATCAGATTTGCACATGATTTCAAATACTTATTTTATTGTTTATGCCTATAACACATGAACACTCAGACTGGTGGTTTGCACCTGGGCCAGGCTAGATAAGGTTCAACAGGATTGAAAGTGGGGATGGACTTTGCCTTCTTGTACCTATGTACAAGACATGTACCTATGTAGAGATTCTAGACTAATTCCCCATATGAGTTTTTTCCCCTCATTATTCAGTAAAAAAGAATAAAATGAGATGAACTGAAGTAGCCAAAAATTCTGCCAAAGAATCCCTATAATCTTTACACATATATAAAATCTGCCCCCCACCCAAAAAAAAACCACAATAGAAAGTATTTGTAGGGTTTGTCTTTAGAAACAATGCCAGCAAATCACCAGGCTAATATGACAACTTTGACATGAGAGGAGATGAATTCATCAGGGTTGAGGATGTTAATCATTATTAATTCTGATATACATAATTTGAGCTTGAAAAATAATGATGACTCTAAAAATTAGAGAATATGAGCAACAAATAATAATATACTCATACCATGCTTGTGCATTTTCCATAGATATTTGACAGCTCAACATGAGAAAAATGTAAGACTGAAGATAGGACTTCAGAAGTTTTGAACAGAGTTTTCTGATAAATGTCATAATTTAGATTTTGATTTGGAATAATGTCTTTGAGAAGACATTTTACAGTTTATTTAGACATATTGAACACACATGGTCATTTTGATCCTGTATGGCTTGGACTGAATTTTCTTTTCCTCACTGGCAATAAACACATATTAAATTTTATCTATGGTCATGCTAGCAAATAAATAAAAATATCATTTGTATGAGATTACATCATCTCATTTAGCAATAAAGAACTTTCCTATACCAATGTTAAGTGGACTTATAATGAATTTCCACAATTTTCAGATGTTGTTCATTTTAAGTTAGCACAAAACTCTCTCTCATATAATGAAATGACTCTCTCTCATATAATGGTTTTTGTTTTGTTTTTTTCTGTAGTATATCATATTATTGGGGAATGGAGCTGACGTCTGCCACAGGCTCCTGAAATCCATTTTAAAATTAATAGAAGATTGCAGAAATGATGATGTGTAGCTATTAAAAACAGACTTCCTACATTGGGAGTTGGTTTTATAAAAAATCAGAGAAAATTGAGGAATATCTTCAAAACATGGTCCTATCTATATTATGAATAGGAGACTATTGCTGCATTTTATTCTTTACTAATACTTCTATAAAATTATTTTAACATGTTGTTAGTCATCCAGAATGTCATTCCTAGAAGGACAAGTGTTGACATGACAGCAGTGTTCTAATATTTAAGAGGCTGCCACAAAGAGCAGGTCAACCTATTTTCCAAAGCACCTGAATGCAGGATATGACACAATGAATGGAAACTAATCAAGGAGAGATCCAACTTAGAAATAAGGAAAAAACTTCCTGACAGATACAATAATTAATTGATTTGCCTCCAGAAACTATAGGTGCTCCATCACTGAATGTTTTTAAGAAGAGAGTGGGAAATGCTATAAAGTCCCCTGCATGAGCAGGGGTTGGACTAAAACACCTTTAAAGTCTGTTCCAACTCTGTTTTCTGAATTCTTGTGGTTTAGGTTTCTGTTACTTCTGAATCAGAATCCCAGTGAATTATGTACTCATAGAATATCTCTTCGATAGTAGATTTCCATTCCCTTAAGGTATTAAAATAAGGTTTTATGTGTTGCAATGCCACAGTGTATTATTAAAAAAATCCTACTATCTTGTTCATTAAAGCTCATGGAATAAAACAAAATCATCCTTCCTTTCACTTAATCTATTATCTTTCTGTACTAATATTAAACTTGGCTCTTGGAAAGTGCACCCCAAACCAAGGAGTGACTAACTTTTATGTTTCTTAATCAATGTTTTCTTCTGTACATGAAGAAAGCATGTGCATGATGCATTTTCTGCATATTTTTGCATGCAGAAATACATGCCTTGGCTAGTCAGAGCTCTAGGTGGTTGATGTATCTATCTTATCACTGAATTTAGTTCTAAAAACTCTACTGTCTATCTCAAGGTGAATGAAGCTCTCCTGTGAAATACAGTAGCAGTGGCAATAGGTGCCGTTCTATGAATCAAACAGGCCAACTACTTTTATTTATGGCAAGCCTAGTAAATGAGAAGTACAACTCCTGTGAGATGAAATAATACCTTTTTTTAAAATTTATGGTATAGTGACCATTCATTCCACTCTCACTTTCATAATGTTAACTGTAGAAATATTTGTTAGATATCAGAGAACATTTGCAGTGGTCTCTTTTTGGGGCTAGTGGTACAACTGGAATTTTGAAAGCATGTTATATATATATATATATATATATATACACACACACATACACACACACATACACACACACACACACACACACACACACACAGACACATACACACAGACATACATACATACATACAGA